>JBCNJP010007109.1:0-13000 GCA_039602395.1 Deinandra increscens subsp. villosa | reverse complement strand
GGTTGTAGTTTCACAATTCCAAATACTTCAAGTCAAAATGTTGTTTCTGCTGAGTCAATGGATGATTGTGCTAAAATGATTACTGCTTTGATTTCACCATCTTTTGGGTTGATTATTAAGAATGTTGCTGATGCAAATTCAACCAGTAATGATCTTGATTCACTCGATGATGATCAATTAACTGAATTGGATATCTCTTGGAAATATGCTATGTTATGCTAAAGATCGAAGAGGTTTTTCAAGAAACATGGAAGAAATATTTCTGGTGAAAAATCGGGTTTTGATAAGTCTAAGTTGAAATACTACAAATGTTCAAAGCTTGAACATTTTGCTAAAAAATGTCAACAAGCTCAAAGTAGCAAGCCTGGTTTTTCTCAACCATCTTCTAGTAATACAGGCAAGGCAACAACTTTAACAGTTCAACAAGATGCTGATTATGATTGGGGTAAACAGTTTGGTATGATTCATCAACTTTGATTGTTACTCATGTTCAGTCAGATGATTCTTATTCAGATACTATGTTTGATACTGATTCACACCAAGTTCCTATGCATCTGCTAAAAATTTGGAAAGTCTGTTGAAAGAAAATGCTTCATTGTTGCATAAAATTCAAAAGCTCTCTGAGGACTTTACTTTGGTCAATTCAGAGTTGCAGGTTTTTAAGGA
This sequence comes from Deinandra increscens subsp. villosa, assembly GCA_039602395.1. Taxonomy (NCBI): domain Eukaryota; kingdom Viridiplantae; phylum Streptophyta; class Magnoliopsida; order Asterales; family Asteraceae; genus Deinandra; species Deinandra increscens. The sequence goes on along the minus strand of JBCNJP010007109.1, from coordinate 12,334 downwards.
ACATGAAAAGGAATTGGTTTTGAAGAATGAGTGTTTGACTACTGAGGCTCAAAATGTTGAATGAAATTTTGGAAATATGTAAACAAGACAAAAGGGATGTTGAATCTGCAAAAGCAAAGATATGTGAAGAAAATGATGAGTTGATAAAAGAAGTTAAAAAATGGAAGGATGAAGCAGATGATGTTGCTACTGATTTTCAGAATTTGTTTGACAAATCCAAAATCAAACTTAACCTGCTTACAAAGAATGTTGACGAGTCAGCTGCTAAGATTGAAACTTATCAAGTTGATATTGAGAAGTTGTTAGATGAAAAGAGGGAGTTAATTAGTGTTAACAAGGTTCAAGCTGCAAACCTGGAAATTCAAAAGAGAAATAAAGATAAATTGAAGAAGGAATTGTTTGAAGGATTAGATAATCTTCGCATGCAGAAGTTTGAAACTCATAAAGTTGCCAAAAGATTGATTGTTAATGAGAAAGAGTTAGCTGAAGCTCAACAGAAGATTTCTGATCTCAAAATTCAAGTAATTGATGCTAATAGATTGCTCAATAATGTATCAAATTCTCAAGTTTTCACAAGCTTCTTAGCTAATGATGCTAATTTTGAGAAGATGTTTGATAAAACTGCATCACCCCCTGCTCAAATCAAAGAAGCTTTCAAAGACGTGAAAGAGCAAGTTCTTGAATTTGATTCTTCAAATGTCTCATCATCTACTGCTGACGAAGACAAAGTTGTGAAGAAAAAGAAGAACAAGAAGAATAAGCAGCAGAAGGAAAGGAAATATGAGGTTCTTCCAGCTCCAAAGTTTGTGTCTGGTTCATCTTCTGCTGATAATGAGAAATCAGCTACTTCAAGTGACAAGATTCAGTCTCAACCTGAGTTTGATGAAAAGATCTTTTATGATCAACAGAATGTGACTGAAGTGAAAGCTGAATTTTCTCGGTTAGCAAAGAATGGACATTCTAATTCTGAGGATAAAGTTGTTGGAAAGCATGTGGGTCTAGGCTTTAAAGCAAAAGATGTAACAGATGAGAAGACTCCAGAATCATCATCTCAAGATTTGAAGAAATTGAAGCTGAAGAAAGTGAAGAAGGATGTGTTTAAGGCTGAAAAAGTTCAACCTGAGAGATTCTACAAGCTCAAAGGTTCTGCTCAGCTTTTCTCTGATAAAGAATTTCCTCTTCATTGTGTTGATGCTCGAAAGATTTCTGAAGTTTTTGTGAAAGCTCAAGTTTCTACTGATGGTTCTTTATCTCAAAGCCCAACATCCAAATGGGTTCATGATCACAGACATCAGGTATATGATTCTCATTCTGATCATGTTCGAGATATTCCTATGTGTAATTCTTCGCAGGTACATCAAAAGTGGGACAAAACAAAGCGAATTTGTTATGTTTGCCGCCGAATAGGGCATATGGCAAAGGATTGTCCACTACCTGCTGATTCACCCCAAAGGTTTCACAAGAAACCAGTTTTTGGTAAATCTGCACAACAGTAAATTCTTTGATGAACACGGCAGAATTTTTGTTGAAGTTGAACCTACATTCTTTCATCAACAAAAACGTTTTGTTCCAATGTTTTCAAAGGTTCACAATGTAGGTTCATCATCACAGTCACCTGTGATAAGTTCATCTAACACTACCTTACCAACATCACAAAAATGGAAGCCTAAGGTGGTTTCTAAGCAAATTTAGGACACTGGTCGACCAGAAGCGATTCGCTTCGGGTTATTTATGAACTAATCAGTTTGACCAGTGTGCAGGTACTTTTAGAAGACCTATCGACGATTGCAAAGTTTTTGATGGCGGAGTATTCTGCATAACTTAAATTTCATGATCAAATTTTCTAAACCTGCAAATGTCCTGTAATTCTGAAACTTAAAAATATCCGTGTTGATTGATCATTTTCTTTGCTTACAAGTGTTTTTTTCTCAAAATTCCAAAAACAGAGTCTTGTTTTGTGTAAAATGAAAATCCAAAAATAGAGTTTTCATTTTAAGGGGGAGAATTGTAAGTAAGGGGGAGTAATTGAGAAAATGCATGTTATGGGGAGAAGGTGAATACATGCCAAATATATAACGAAGGAAAGTGAATACATGCATAATATATAAACTTGTGAGAAATTGATCATGGGAAATTATGGTACATTGGCTTACGTATCTGACTCATGGATAGAGTAGATGAAAGAGCCATAAGATCATTGTGTGATATGCTTGGTAGGCTCGGCAAATCAGAAAGTATTCATATGTGATATACACTAAATACTAATGCTTGACCATGTGGATAACATCTTGATGCATATTTCATGACACAAAAGAAAAATAAGTGTGAAATTCAAACTGAGAAGTCACTGTGTATACAAGTGTTCTTTTTGCAAAGATTTAAACTTGTTTGATTTTCGTTATTTTGTCAAACGATCGGACTTTCTGTACGTATCGAAAGATCGACCTAATCGTTGTTCGTTTGACGTTCTGCTTTATTTTCTTTGGTGTTTCGTATAACTCATCGGACTTTCTCTGCGTGTACGGGAGTACCGACCTGATTGTTGTTTAGTTATACAACTTCAACTTGTTTTATTTTCTTATTTTGTTAAATCCGAGGCCTTATCTGCGTATCGAAAGATCGACCTTAAGGTAGACGATTTAACATTCTTATTTCTTTTTGCATGGAACACAGTTGATAATATCATGAAAAATATTATGCAAGTGCTATCACACAAATGGATAAAGAAAGAAAAAACAGAAAATGTCTGAGTATGTCTCATAGTATGGGGTACACTGGTAAAAGCAAATCTAATCAATACCTTAACATATTCAGATGTTATGAGTATGATTCTGCCTGAGTTTAAGATGGGCAAATTATATCAGCAATCAGCATGACTTATGTGTTTCAATTAATTGAAATTGAAGTGTAGTTCAGTGTGTTATGATCAATATGATCCCATATAGTGATCTTTCTCATACAAAAAATAGTGTTTGATTTTGTATTGCAATTTCATTTCATTGCAGAAAAGAACAAAAAGATTTTCGGTATGTTTTAGCATAAACTTTGAAAAATCAAAAAGATTTTAGATTTGTTTTGATATAAATTTTCTAAAAGTCAAAAAGATTTTGTTTTTGCTTTATTTTCGATCTGATCAACACGTGATACAAAATTCAATTTTCAAATCATATCTTGGAGTCTCGAAGAGACGTTTTGCGCCAAGATTATTTAAATGTTTAATGCAGGATGCTAAAGTACAAGAGATCACAACTTCAAGTCTTCTGAAGGTTGTTGATAAAAGACCAGAGATACATCAGATGTCATCCAGTATTCAAGATTAAGCTACGATTGAGTTGAGGAGGAGTTTGTTCGAAGATTCATTTCATTGGAAGAACGGATTCTACACTTGAGGGGGAGCTTGATTGAAGATACATAGTTGATGATGTTGAAAAGATACTGCACACGACGAGAGGGAGTTTGTTGATACCTGATATGTGCGTCGTGTGAAGTATCAAGCAGTGTTCAAGTTCAAGTCAAAGTCTGAGTGGCCGAACCAGGTCGACCGAGTTCGGACTGGCTGAACCTGAGGTTCGGACGAGGCTCGGTCAGCTGGGTATATATAGAAGTTTGGACATTGTAATAGTTAGTGATGAGCGTGTGAGATTTCTGTTAAGTGTGTGTTTCTGAGTGTGTTTCTCTGAGTCTGTTTCTGAGTGTTTACTGATTGTAATTGTTCGTTGTGATCAATAAAACAATCGAGTTAATTACGTTTCAATGTCCGATTAGCTACATCGAGTAGACGATCCGATGCTCACGCATTTTCAAGGGTAGATGATTAGATGATTGTTATTTTTATGTCTAGACTATCGTGAAGGGTGATATCAATTTTTGAAATACTAATGATGATATCAATAGTATATTTGTTAATATTTATGCATTTTATTATAAATATTAGCATTTGAACATGTATATAATTTCTAAAAAAAATATTTTCATCATAATATACCATTTCCGAGTACTCTCCGAGTACTCCCCGCCTAGGCCGAGTACTCCCCGCCTAGGCCGAGTACTCTCAACTCTCCAGTCGGTCGCCCGGGGAGCGCCTAGCGAGTTTTGCAACCTTGATTGTCATAATGTTGAAAGTTATCAAATTCTTTATTCAACACCTTTTTCTGACTCTTCTTGTAATCATCATTATCTTCACATCTAGCCGATAAAGCATCCCACAATTGTTTTGATTTCTTGCACGTACTAAATTGATGTAACAACTCAGTGGGTAATGCCATTGTAAGATAACCGAAAGCTTTTTGTTCAAGCTCATATGATTTCCTTTCAGCAATGTCGAATGTATGAACTTCCTTAAAATCTCCTTGATCAGTCGGATGTTGATAAAGCTTCTTGATTGGAATCAACAAATCGATATCATTCGTGCTTATGTAGGCAGAAAATCGTTGCTTCCAATTCTGATAATCTTCCAATTTCAAAAACTTGGGAACTTTCTGACTTGTTCCAATTTCGTTATCAAAATTCATCATGGTCTGCATCGCACGCTGCATCGCGGCAAAAGCTTGAAATTCCGACATCGTAGAAAAATTTTAAGTCTGATCGTCCGAACCTAACTCTGTGATCCGAACCTGTTCCGAACTCCCACCAAACCTCAAACAGTAATCCGAACTTCAAACAAACCTAACTGTGCCGAACTATCACCGAACTCCTTCCGAACTTGCACCAGAACCTACTCCGAACTTGTTCTGAACTGTTTCCGAACACTATCTAATCCGAACCTCGACCGAAACAGATTAATATCCGAACTTTGACCAAACACAGACCGAACTCTTAGCGAACTCCTCCGAACTATGTCCGAACTAGGACTTCGGGGCAGTTACTCCGAACCTGGCCAGTATCCTCCGAACCTTAACATAATTTTCTCAAAATGCTCGATTTTGGACTGATTTTGACGAGATTTGCAGCAGTTGATCAGAAAAAATGATAAGGAATGATTTAGGAGCAAAATTTTCACAAAAGACTTGATTGAAGTGATACAAAATTTGTAAAAACACTCAAAAATCACTCAAAAGTACTCATTTCGTTTCAAAAACTCCGAGAATAGCAACCACAGATCAGTAGAAAGAACCAGAAAGCTCTGATACCACTTGAAAAGTCGTGAGCGTTAGATCGTCTACACAATCTAGCTATAACGGATACCAAACAAGTAATTAACCGATTGTTTTATTGATCTCACGAACAACTACAATCAGTAACACTCATAATACAGACTCAGAGAGACACCTTATGAAACACACACTTAAGGCTAGCTGAGACTCTCACTCGTACACAAAACAATGACCAAACTCACTATATATACACTGCTGGCCGAACCCTGTCCGAACTCCAGGTTCGGCAGGTCCGAACTCCAGGTTCAGACCAGGTTCGACTGACAGTGAACCTAGCCTTGAACTTGGACTTGTCTTTGAATCAGCTCGATACTTCACACGACGCACAGATCAGGTATCAACATATTTTAAGTATTTTTAGCTATTGATAAAATGAAAAGAAAAAAGGAATTATGTGATATAAATTATGATACAATTTTAAAAGCAATCAAATGGCTGAAGAATGATGATTATTCAAAGTCTCAAATCGAACTCAAAGTTTACGAACAAATCAGAAAACTCCATATTTTTAAGATCCAAAGAAAAATCAGAAAACTAGCTAATCCTAAAAATCCTCAAAAGACTACGAAATCAAATAATTCAAAATAGTTAAAGATAACTAAATTAAATAAACAAAAAAAACCCAAAAATATAAGATAATCCTCAAATTGTCATGGGTTGGGTTCCATTCAGAATACTCCTGCATCATACTCCCCCTCCTTAAAAAAACTCATCCTCGAGTTTTTCTTCGAGACTTGAGCCACCCTGGTCAAAGGGAACACCGGCCTGTTCCTTGTTCACGAAAAAAGACTTCTTGTGTAACTTGAAATTTAAACCGATTAGATCGCCTCGTGCAGCCTCTTCACATAAACCACTTCTCCAACAATAACACTTTTTTAAAGTAATTGGCCAAATATAACTTATTTAGGTCTTGATTCAGATGGCTGAGTGATAATCTCTTCTTCTTCACCCAAATTGTGAAGCTCATTCGAAAACTTGAATCCTTCAAACAGAGACCCATAATTAAAAATCCAATCAGGTCCGGTCCCTGCATCCGACGGATTGTCCTCAAGCCAGTCCACGTTGAACACTTCAATGATCAAACCGGTGGTCTTGTTATAGACACGATAAGCACTATTTCCCGAATAACCAACGAAATAACACTCATCAGCTTTCGCCTCGAATTTCCCCACGTCGGACTGTATCAGTACCGTGCACGGACATCCAAATGTCTTAAAATATCCCACCGTTGGCTTTTCTTTATAGATAATCTGATACGGAGTTTTCTCATGACGCTTGTTCAACAAAACGCGATTCTGCACGTAGCACGCCGTATTGACCGCTTCAGCCCAGAAGAAGATTGGTAGTTTAGCTTCACACATCATTGTCCTTGCCGCTTCAATGAGTGTCCTATTTCTTCTCTCAGCTACTCCATTTTGTTGAGGAGTGTAGGGCGCACTGAACTGTCTCTCTATTCCCTTAGCCTCATAAAACATATTCAACTCAGCGTTCTTGAATTCCGTTCCGTTATCCGATCTGATAGCTTTGACCTTCTTGTTCAGCTGATTCTCTATGAGAGTGACAAACTGTTTCACTAGGGCTGGAGTTTCATACTTGTTTGACAAGAAGTAGACCCAAGTAAACCGTGAGTAGTCGTCCACAATCACTAGACAATAGGAGAATTTGCTGATGCTCTGAACTTGCATAGGCCCAAATAGATCCATGTGTAGAAGTTGTAGAACTGATGACATAGAGTTTGCTATCTTCGGACGGTGTGGCAACTTGTGCTGCTTCCCCTTCGCACATGCCACACATTTTTCCACAGTTGAGAAGTCTTTGATGGGCAGCTTTCTGACATGCTCTCCCTTTGCGAGCTTGGTCAAATTCTTCATATTTGCATGCCCCAGACGACGATGCCACAACATAGCCAAATCTTCTTTTTGTTTTGAGATGAGGCATGCTTCTTCTGACGTTGGAGGATTGCCCATGTTGAGAAGATATGAGTTTGAACGTCTTGGAGTACGCATCAGTATGCACTCCTCGGGAATCTTCACGCCGGGCTTCAAAATAATGCATTCCTTCCGATTGAACATCACAGAATAGTCTTTGTCACAGATCTGAGAAACACTCAGCAAACTGTGAGACAGTTCCTCTACATAGTGTACGTCAGAAAAAGACAAATTTCCACTTCTCACAACTCCTTTCTTACTAATTCTACCACCCACACCACCTGCAAATGAAACTCCTCCACCATCGAAATCCTCTACATCTTCCAAAAGGGACAGATCTCCGGTCATGTGTCGGGAGCAACCGCTATCAACGTACCAGAGATTGTTGATAGATCTTCTTGGCTGTCCCTACAAGAATCAGAAATTAGTGAGATCCAGGTACCCAGGCCATAACAGATCTGGGCACACCTTTAGCATCAATGTAGTTAACTAATTGGAGAATCATTTCAGACTTTGATCCAGACACATTCTCATTTTGAATGTTGACTTTTGGTTTCCAGGTGGTGGTTTTCTCTGGTTTCAACACAGTTGAGGAATTGTTAACTGACACAGGTTTCTTTTGTGGTGAAATGACCTTTTTACCAGTTGGCTTTTTAACCGGTGTCCACTCAAGTTTCAGTTTAGTATACACAAGTTGTTTTGTTTGAGTGACACCTTTTTGTTTCAAAACCTGTTGTTCAGCTTTCGCTTTGCCATTAGGTTTATCAACTCTTTTGACTTTAGCCACTTGTTTTTCAACAAATTCTGGTTTTATCTTATCATTTCTGTGGTAAACTCCTTTAGATACATAAGTTTGTTGTGGAGTTTTGGTCACATTCCTCTTATCAACAACAGGCTTTGTCACAGATGCCTTTGCGTTTGAAACCTTAGACTGTTGAGTCTTCATTGGTTCAAAGCACTGCTTCCCCTGAGACACAGCTTGTTGTTTCTGTTTTTGTTTTTGCTTCTCTCCGGTCATCATTTTCTCCAACATACTAGTCCGTGGGTTTTGCGGATAGTATGGTTGGTATGGTCTATTCACACAGTTAGCTGCAAAATGTCCTGGCTTTCCACATTGAAAGCAATTCATGAGTCTAGGCCCGTTGACATGACTACAGAGGTACGAACGTCTTGGGTAAGACGACTTCCACTCTGGCTTATCATCCCATTTGTGTATAACACGTTGTTTATCCTTATCAGATTGTGTAATTAAACAAAATTGTTCTGATTTAGATTTGTTTGTTCTATTAAAAGCCGACACAACCTGGGGATAAGCAACAAAGTCTTTGGGCTTAGTCTCACGACCTATTTTTGTGTTAGGCACACGAATTTTAAAACCAGACACTTTTTCATTTGATTCAGAAACATTTTTTAACAACGATGCAACTACTTGTTTTGACTTGGATGTTTCCAGTTCTGACACAAGTGCCATTACATCATCCTTAGGTAAACATAAACTAGAGCTACTAGGACTACTAGAACTACTAGACACGTGACTCTCTTCCACTCTCCGACATTCTGCATCCTCCTTCAGAAATGTCTTTGATTTCTACTTCATCTGCACAATAAATAGATACATCAGAAGAGCTCACACAGTTATTCAGAGAGGTATTTGATGGTCCTGCTTCACACGCGTCTGTCATCACACTATCCTTATTACCCAACCCATAAGTCATGTGTTTTTCATTTTCCATTTCCTCTTCTGTCATAGGCTTCACTCCAACCAAGACACTATCTAAAGGAGGTCCTTCCTCATGCATTTCCGATGCAGATCTATCTATCTGATCGTCCTCTAAAATCATTCCTATTACATCTCTAGTTTTATCTTGAGGAACAACGTTCTTGTTTGCAAAGCTAATTCCTATTCCACCTTTGTCCTTACCCATTCTAACCTCAGTAATGCATGTGTCCAGAGATTTACTAGCCTGTAACATTCTTTTGCTTCTCATAAGATTTATATCAAGGTTAACCTGCAACTCATTGTTTTTATGCTTAAGTTCATCTATCTGCTTAGTAAGTTCTGCGATTTCTAACTTAGCATTGTCATACAGATAAGCATTCTCAGTTGCAAGTTTCTTATATTTCACTATGTCTAATTTCTGGGCTTTAACTTTTTCTTCATTCTTTTGCCATCTACCCTTAAATGAGCTTCTTTCACATTTTGTCTCAAACAATTCTAATTCAAAGTTTTTGCAAAATTGTCTAAGACCAGTAATTATACGATCACAAACAGGGTTAGAACATACCTTGGTGTGGTCAGCTGCCATAGCTTCATTCTCCTCAGGTTCATCTTCAGTAACAACAAAAGCATGTTCTTCTTCATCATCATCATCCATAGCAGTCATCATAGCATGTGTCAGGCTCAGATCTTTCATTTGAGACGTCCAATCATAGCCTCCTCCTTCCTGCACAATCAATGCGCCTGCTCTCTGCCTTTGCCTTCCCATCAGCTGGTTTCTTAATCCTCTGCTTTCTCCTTCCTTGGCTTGCTACACTCTCTTGCAAAATGCCCATATTCATCACAATTGTAGCACCTAAGCTTGGTTTTGTCAAACCCCATTCTGATCTTGTCTTGATCCTTCCAAACATTTCTCCTTGTAGTCGCCATGAACTTCTTAGCCCTGAACACAGCCATAGCCATCTGCCAAGAGACATCCAACATCTCCACATCCTCTGGATTTATCTGATTCAGCTCCCCCGACAGGATCTCAGTTGGGATTAAGGTTCCGGCCATTAAAGCATGATAACTGTTCATGAATCCCATACCAAGTGCAAAATTGGGATCATTAGTTGCTTCAGAGTTGTCACCTCCACTTGAACCAGCTTGAGGTTGTGCCACAAATGCATTTGTTTTAGACACAGAACTTGATCCACTTGCAACAGACTTTCCTTTTGGCTTCACATCTCCTTCTTCTGACAACAAAGCTTGATTCAGTTTCCCAGCCAAACTAAGAGAGCTTATGTGATTCAACTCTCGCTGCTTGTCATCAATAAGCTTGGACTTCAACTTGTTGATCATTTCATCCAGAGATAGCTCACTCAGCTTGTTGTTGTCCTTAATGATAGAGATATTGGTGTTCCATGACTTGGGTAAACTGTTCAGCAACTTCAAATTCTTATCTTCCAATTCTGGCTCCACACCATAGCTTGACATTTCTGCCATCAGAGATACAAACCTTTGCACTTGCGCTTCAAAAGATTCACCTTGGATATGGTTGAACAAATTGAATTTCTGCTTCAACATTTGCTTTCGACTTGCCTTAATGTCCGGATTTCCCTCATAGGCGACAATCAATGCATTCCAGAGTTCCTTCGCCGTCTTGCAATGCTTAAATCCTTGAGCAATGTCAGGTGTTAGTGCCATGGTCATAATTGCAAACGCCCTCTCAGCCTTGTTACACCTTTCCCAGTCCTCATCTTCAAACTCTTCTTCAGTCTTAGCCTTTCCTGCCTTAGCTCCTTCTCCATGAGTAGGTATGTGTGGTCCATTAATTACCGCTCTCCACAATCTCAAATCAACACTCTTCAAATGGTTTTCAAACCTGTACTTCCACTCCAAAAAGTTATCCGCCGAAGTGAGTCTAGGTGGACGAGTGATAGAGCCAATCTCGAAGTCCAACTTCTGATACATACTTGGTTCAAAATCCATTTCGAAAGCTTAGGTAATCTAAAACTAAAGTTCAAATGTCCAAATAATGAGATTACAGTCAAAAGTCTTGATTACGATCGTAAACCTTGATTACGATCGTGAACACCTGATTATGATCCAAACAAGTCGCAAACACCGATTACGATGAAAAATATCGTAAACTCCAATTACGATTAACGATTACGACTCCGTAAATCGTATACACCCGATTACGATTGAAGGCAATCGTAAACTCCGATTATGATTCGACTTGATCGTAAACACGATTACGACTCCGCGTTTCCGATATGACCAAATCGTAAACCTCGATTACGACCAAGCAAAGTCGTAAACTCCCACTGTACGAATCGTAAACGCCTAAAGGTGAGATCTTGAAGTCGTAAACGCCAAAAAGATGAAGATCTTCAACTGCAAATGTCGTAAACACCCCAAAACCCAGAAAACCCAGTCGTAATCACGTAGAACAGCAGCTGCAGAGATCGTGAACACCAAAAACCTTCGAATCTTCAACAAAACTCGAACATATAACCCAGAAAACACTTGAATCAATATCGTGAGAGCCTCGAATCTAAGATTCTTGGCTCTGATACCAATTGTAGGTCCGGAAATCTCCCAAACACACAATATCTAATCAAACACGAGTGCGGAATCCTCGTATAAGATCGATTCAAGAAGAATAGTAGTAGAAGAGACTAGATCTATGAGAAAGATGAAGTCTTGAATGAAATAATAACTACTATTGAAGCTGATCGTAAACTAGTAGCAACAAAGAAATCGTAAACTGCCTTGTAATATGTTGAAAAGCTTGGATTAATCGTAAATATGAGGTGGTATTTATACCACCTCATTACAAGAACATGGCCAATCATAAACATGATTAGGCCCAATCATAAACTAATTAAATGGCCCACATGGCCTATTAAACAAGCTAAACTAAGCCCAAAACTAAGCCCAACACTAGTGTTCATGCCTTACATAAATATAGCCCTACAAAAGCCAACTCTGGTTTGGGTCTCGGTACTGAGGTAAAAGACGAAACATCCACTCATACAGTACCGATGCCATTAATGCATGAAATGATCTCGGACTATGAGAATTCAAAGACCTCTTTAGAAGCTAAGGCTGAGATAGAAAAGAAACTTGCTGCTTGCCCCATTAAAATTTATGCTCCTGTTTCTAACATTACTAACACTTCTACTTGTTGTGCAGATAAAGGTAATAAAGAAGCAGGGGTAATGAATTGCAAGGAGTCTTCTAAGAGTCCCATGAAGTCAAATTATGATTTTTACTATGAAAACTTTGATTTTGAGAAACTTGAACCCTCTGTTAAGTCTGAGTGAAAAACTTTAGAGTCTGTTTTGTGTGATAAACCTTCTGAATGTGGTGTGTTCACTTTTGGTAAATGTGATGCTAAACCTGTGAAACCCTTAAGAACTGTTAAAATTTTAAGAAAGGGTAAGGGACCACAAGTTGCTGATCCCAAATCCACAAGTGATGTGAAAGTTTCTGAGGATAAGATTAATAATCTTGTCCAAAATGTGCAGAAAGTACGAGACACCAGACCC
>JBCNJP010007107.1:0-30017 GCA_039602395.1 Deinandra increscens subsp. villosa | reverse complement strand
CGACAAAACGTGAGGTGATGATATACGGAACCTTGTGAATCGCGTTCACGATTTGTTTTATAGGATTTAATCCTGAAAATCATGTTTATGACTAGGTAAATCATATAACAATGGTTAACACTGTACTACAAATATTCCTTTCTAGGAGGAGAAGTGTATGTATACATATATACACATTTAATATTACTCTCCCTTTGGAGTCTTGTCTAACATGGCCAGCTCCGGTACGTACGAGGATAATCATAATAATATATAAAATTATGTATACACACATGCGTATTATATAAAAATTAAGAGAACAAATTTAGTTTTCTTCAAACCCTAATTGTAAATTTTGGAAGTGTTGGAATTTTGGAAAAAAAAACTAGTGAAAAATAGGTTTTTTCATTAAGTGTGAAAATGAACTTTTTACTAACTTTGGACTAAAATAAAATACAGATAACATAGTTTGTTGCCTCTGTATTTTATGGGTTTGTGTAGTACGTTGTGAGGGCTTTCCAACGCATCAAACCACGTCCAAATCCGAGCTCGTATGAATGAGATATCGAGGCTCAAAGTTGAGGTCTCGCAGCAGTGAAAGCTGCGAAAATAAGAGAGAAAATGCCAAGTATAGCATGGGAACTCATCCCACATTGATTGTGGGATGAAACCAAAAGTGGTTTATAAGGTGGGAACCTTACCAACTATTGTTTCCTCTACTAGGACACATCCCTTGGCCCCTGAGAGGTGCACCGTAGCTCGCACACGCGCGCGTGGGCGTATGAGGCGCAATGTGGCGCTTTGATGCCGCACTTTGCACTTCGCGAGCCGCTTGAGAGCCAGTTCAGCTAGAAAACAGCTGTTACGCGGAGTACTTCCGGATTGATAGTTGTGGACGCGTTTTTGAGCTAATACTTCCGGATTGATAGTTGTGGACGCGTTTTTGAGCTAATTAAGGTAATTTCGCGTTAATTAGAAATCAATTTACGAGTGAGGTTATAATGAGAAGTTAGGTGAAAATAAGAAGGATAAGAAGCATTCTCATCCGTTAGATCTGATGATCAATGACCCAGATTTAATCCCTTAATTAAAACTCAAAAATAAATGGTCAGGTACACGGAGGGGCAATTTGGTCAAATTGCCCCTTTTTCTCTTTCCCCCCAATTATTAAAACCTTCATAACTTTTTCATACGATATTATTTTTTTATAAAAATTACACCATAAAAACAAGCATTTTTTTATCTTTAAAACCCATACCATATTGCTATATAAAAAATAAAATAAAAAAATTATGTCAATGACGTGAACATATGACACAACGACCTGAACATATGACACAATTGACCTGAACATATAACACAATGACACAATGATCTGAACAATGTTCAGGTCATTGTGTCATATGTTCAAGTCGTTGTGTTATTGTGTCATATGTTCAGGTCATTGTGTTATATGTTCAGCTCATTCACAATTTTTTTTATATATATAGCAATATTGTATGGGTTTTAAAGATAAAAAAACGCTTGTTTTTATGGTGAAATTTTTATAAAAAAAATAATATCGTATGTAATAGTTATAAACGTTTTAATAATTGGGGGAAAGTGAAAAATATGCATGTTTCCAGATTTGCCCTCCTTCTTATCCTTCTTATTTTGCATAAACTTCTTACGTGAACTTCTCTCATCAATTTACATTAAAGACGTTTAATGCAAAGTTTGACTACGTATTATTTGTGTGTGCTCAACAAGTCACTCCCACCACTATAAATACAGTCTCATTAGTTGACGCTAATGTGGCGCTTTGATGCCGCACTTTGCACTTCGCGAGCCGCTTGAGAGCCAGTTCAGCTAGAAAACAGCTGTTACGCGGAGTACTTCCGGATTGATAGTTGTGGACGCGTTTTTGAGCTAATTAAGGTAATTTCGCGTTAATTAGAAATCAATTTACATTAAAGACGTTTAATGCAAAGTTTGACTACGTATTATTTGTGTGTGCTCAACAAGTCACTCCCGGATTGATAGTTCAGCTGGAAAACAGCTGTTACGCGGAGTACTTCCGGATTGATAGTTGTGGACGCGTTTTTGAGCTAATTAAGGTAATTTCGCGTTAATTAGAAATCAATTTACATTAAAGACGTTTAATGCAAAGTTTGACTACGTATTATTTGTGTGTGCTCAACAAGTCACTCCCACCACTATAAATACAGTCTCATTAGTTGACGCTAAACACACCAGATTCACACAAAGAATTATCTCTGCCTCTCCTCACTCTTTCTCTTATTTTCTTCATCGTTCTTATTTCTTCAAGCTTCGAAGGTATTTTCAAGCTTAGTGTAATCCCGGCCGTACAATACGTTCTAGGCGACTGTACTCTGGGAAACAAAACAGATCTTCCATAGACCCGGAATTTGTTATAAGGGACCCGGATTTTGACCCGAAGCCTTCGCCAAAAGATTTCTTAATCCTTTTTTATTTTTCCAAAAAAAAACATCTAAAGTTTTTCCAAAACCTTTTTTAACTTTTCCGTGTTCATTTTCAAACTCTAAAAAACCTTTTCAAACTTCATTTTATCTATCAAAAGTTTTGTCTCTGTACCTTGCATTGTCCTTTATAGCTACTTATTTATTTCTTTGTAATTATAATTCTCATTTATTGTATTGTAATTCTTTTCTTCATTTCCTTGTAATCGTATTGTAATACGAGTAGTAATTTTCATTTCTTGTATTGTAATAGTTAGATTATTTCTTTGTTGTAATCGTACTAATAAATATTTATTTTATTTTATTTTTATGAACGGTTTTCCTACAGGAAGCGTGAAGTTTACTGAATTTTTGTTGCAGTCCTACCCTTTTCTGCTTTCACTCGTCATCTGTTAGGTTTCTTGATTCCTATGTTGATCCCGCCCAGACCTCTATACTGACTAAAAAATTTAACCTTATTCGAAGCTTTTTGAGGCTTTTCTTGTTCTCGTCGGTCTTAGTCTAATGTGGAAAGATCTTAATGCTTACCTTATATTTAGGAAGGATGGTGTTGGTATGTTGTATTTACTTGTTTGCCTTTATTGTCTTATCTTTCCTTTTCTGACTTCTGTTCTTTCTTGCAGAGATGAGTATGTATGACGTGCTACAATTAGAGTCTGATTCGGATGTTAAGACCACTTCCTGGTCAGTGAGGGAAGGTGAGGATGTCATGCCTATAGGGCTGTAAACGAACCGAAATTTCAGCAAAATGTTCGTGAACCGTTCGGGCGGGAGTTCGTTTGTGTTCGTTCTTTTACTAAATGGTCGAACATAAACAAAAAAATATGTTCGTTTAGCTTAAGAAACGAAAACGAAAATTCGTTCAATTGTGTTCGTGAATGCTCGGTAAGTGAGTTCATGAATGTTCGTTTGTGTTTGTTCGTAATGTCCGTTTGTGCTTGTTTGTTAACATTCTACCTTAAATAATATTTTTGAAAATTATTTATAATTTACATTTTACACTTAACAACAGATGGCTCCAATCCCCCAATCTCCTTTTAGATATTCTCTAATTTCCTTTTAGTTCTAAATATATTTATGACCATCGCATATCTCTAATTTCCTTTTGTAAATTAGGGTTCAATTCAACTTGAAAAAAATGTAACACCCGTTACCCCATTTTCTCTTTTTCAACATCTGCGGAAGATAGGTCAATTTTTTTAAATGCCAAACCATGTTTCATAAACTCCACTTATAAACAATGACTTTAAATAAAAATTTTGGCATGACCTATTTGTAACTTCATGTAACAACTCGATTTCGTTTATTTAAATATTATATTTTATGAGGGTTGTCGGTCGGGTAAATTGGATTAGAATAAAAACCCGACATGGTTAATAATAATTACTAAGTATTTACTTAAGTGATTGATGTATTAGAATGAGAGTAGATGGGTTATTGTTGTAAAATGCTAGTTGGGCCAAGTTTTCAAATTGGTTAATTTAATAAGGGGCAGTATGTAAATGTTTTATTAGAAGATAACTTGGTCTGGGAAATTAATCCCAGCCATATTCACAATCGCGACCAGAGAAAGAAGAGGGAGAGAAACTTGGTTCTTGAGAAATCTTCAAATTGAGTGTATTCAAGGGGTAATCTAGAGGAAGAATGATGATTTGGGGGCTGGGAGTCTCCTAGAGCTCGACTTTCATCATTTCAACTTGGGATTTTGCTTAGGTAAGTGGTTTCTTGATCTAGGGTATTGATGAATGTTAGTAAAAAGTTAAATTGATGGAGGAATTGAGTTTGCTATGTGTTTATGTGCTTAGAACACGTTTGATCTCCTGATGCATGTGAGTATGATTGGATTTTTGATAGAAAATTTGTGATAAGGGTTAACCTATCATAGGGGAAACTGAATGGTGTATATGGTAGGGAGTTTGGGAGTTGTTTTTGATTCCTATGTGCTTGTATGTGGTAGAAATTGTTAATGTTATGCATATTTTGTGTGTATGAAATTGATTTATGCACTTAAGGTGTTCATTGAAATGCCTAAGTGCTGGTGAACAACTTGAATTGGGTGGAACTCATCTCAATTAGGGGTGGGATATGTTGTATTATGATGTAGGCATATGATAAATTGATTGGTTAATTTAAATGATCGATTTGTTAGAGGTGGTGAAGCAGAAGGAAGCTCGTCTAAGCATCGTGAAGGAAAGGACAAAGCCTAGTTATTAAGGTAACACTAGATGTATATAGAATGTTATGGGAATATGGTATGCAACGCATGTTATAGTAAAGGTACTAGTATGAAATGGCTTAGAGACATGAGTGTGATATGCCTCAGTATGTTCATGGTTGAAATAAGGTTGCAAATATAGTAGTGGTCATGTTAAATGGAGTGAATGTACCCTTGGTTCCTACATTCCTTGGTGTGAGGATCTCATTGCTACTCTGTGTGACCAACAACAACATCTGGAGAAGAAATATGCAATTGTATCGGGTCAGGTTAGTGGAGGTAAAACAATCTAAGAGCATGGAGGTAAAACAATCTTAGAGCATGGAGGAAAAGCTATGTGTCGCAGAGGTTGAGGAGAACAATTATGCTAGCTGATGTGTGAGAGATTTATGGCGAAAATCTGCAAAAATGACTTTTAAATTTATACCCAAATCTCTATAACACGACTTATAGGAAAGTGGACCTATCAAGTAGTATTATAAATAAGACCTAGGGTCATCCTAAGGAGCAATTGTGTAATCATAACAAGATTAGTAAAATTTACTAAGCTACTGTCACTATACTTAATTAGAAAACGAATAAAATATGGAAGCAACAACAATAAATAAAGGAGATACCATCTAATAGTGATCACCAAATTAATCTATCTATACCTGCTTACTAACTGATGTGATTTAACTGTTCTAATTGAAATAGGTCTCGCTAGAGCTACCTAAATCAGAGCAAATAGTCACTCACGGACTACCCCTACCAATAGCAAGATTGTGATTCAGATGCCTTTTTAAGAACCAACAACCATAACAAAGTACCCACCCATCCTTTGGCTAACTAAAGGTCAAAGAAACTTGATCTAAGAACTAGGATCAGACTAACCCCATTCTAATTAACCAACAGGGCTAACTATTTGTAATACCCATGTTCATTTAATTGCAAAAGTTAATGTTTCGTTATCACGGAAATTTGTTCCCAAAAATTTTTTCTAGAAATTTCTTACAAAGCATTTACCAAAGACACCATTTTAGGTTTTGCAAAATCAAAATATGTGTTTCATGACAAGAAACTTAATTACATAACAAAATAACGCCATGGAGATTCTTGACTTCGAGTGATCGGTCATCAACGAGCTTTGATTGTATCCGGGTTACGCATTACCTTTACATGCACATTACCCACTTCACTTTTAAGTTTCTATGCCATAATACAAGTAATAACATTGAATAATGAAGAGAAGTAAAAGTTTCAGGATTTGCTCTCCAAGCGTATCGCTTGGAACAAACTTCTCTCCAAGTTGTACGCTTAGAGAGTCACGCTTATCGCCTGTAGAAAACTATGCTCCAAGTGATACGTTTGGAGCGTGATTTCCATGGATCAGGCCGTGGAACTCTTCTACATATCCCCACAGTCGTCCACAGACCTTCAATAGCCGTCAAAAGGAGAGAACAACCTAAAGTCTCTCGCTCAAAGTGTAAAGTTAGAGTATAGGGCCATGGCTACCGCTACAAGGAGAGAACAACATTTAGTCTTTGTATAGCTAGGATCTACTTTGTACTTTGTTTATTAATCTTTCATTCCATTCCCGTTGTTGTAACTATTTTGTTTATTTAATAGTATATATACTCCATTCCTAAAAGGGGCATCGGACTTTAATCCTCATTCAGTTACAAATCCATCACTAAACGGGGTAGATAATCGAATGTTGGGAATGTTTTGCTAGGCAGAAATTCTCTAAGTCAGAGTTCCGAAGGAAGTTAGTCCGGAACTTCCTTCACACTGAGTAGTTCCTCCGGAACTTCTCCTAGTGTTACTCCGGAACTTTGACTTATCCCCTGGTTGCAAGTTCCAATGCATAAAGCTGTCAGAAAGCAGTTTTACTTTACACCATGCTGTACACTGTTCACCGATAGGTCTGCTCAACTGTTCACAGAAGCATGCTTGTACTACAACAACTCTGGAGTAGATATCATTTGTTTATTTAGCCTAGGAGCTAAAAGGAAATAAAGGAATATCTTTTATTTCCTCCTTGCACTATATATATTAGTTGTATTTCCTTTTGTTTGGGTGGATCGAATATCTCTCTTGTTCATCAGCTGTAACTCTTTGTAAACATTGTGAAGTATAAATATAGTAGTGCTTGTAATTGATATCTTGTGTTTTATCTACTTTACTTCTTGTTTACCAGTTACTGTTTCGATCAAACCATTTCAAACTTTAACACAAACAAGTCTGATTCCGCCTTTCTTGTTTGACACCTTTGGTAACTTGTCTGGTTAGTTGATCCTAACCACGATCCTACATCGAATACAATACATATAAACTTAATTTCATTTTGATTTTATTTTCTGCTTTTATCGGATCCGATCCGTTAATTGCCGCATATTGTCTATCAGCCGTAGTAGGTAGGAATTGAATCCCTTACGTTTAATTTAGGTGTTATTTAAGCAAATGCAATAAGTGCTTTTTTTATTAAGAATCTTAAGTACCGTACAAAACATGAAAGACGTTGAAACATGCACGCGTAAAAGCTGTTGGGAATTTCCGAGACCGACTAGTTCGAGATTTGGTTAGATGAAACTCAACGTACCACTTACCGTTTGACCGTTTGCACAACATGCGGTGAAGTTTATGACTCGAAGACTCTCACTAACCGAAGACTTGGCATTAGTGATTTTATTATTTATTGTTGTATTATTTATGTCACTAGTCA
Organism: Deinandra increscens subsp. villosa; assembly: GCA_039602395.1. NCBI lineage: Eukaryota > Viridiplantae > Streptophyta > Magnoliopsida > Asterales > Asteraceae > Deinandra > Deinandra increscens. The sequence continues at coordinate 22,639 of JBCNJP010007107.1, read as the reverse complement.
CTAGTATTTACTAGTTTGCCATTGTCTAGTTAGAATATATAGTTTGGTCTTTCATTTGTGAAAGACATGAGTGTATGTTTGAGAGAGAGCTTAGAGCATGATACTTTGAAGTTGTGTGTGGTTCATGAACACTTGTTCATGAACCTAGCATGAGTGGTGTAGGTAAACTTGTAATCGTTCAACTTCATCAATGATTATCTCTACATTATCTTGTTCTTCACTACTTCTATTTTATCCTCATCATCATCATCACATCTCACAACACCATTGTTGAAGATCCGATCCATTATGTTCTTCTTGGTGTTTATTTGTTCTACAAAGACGAAGCTCACAAAGTCTCCGATCCGCTTCCGCTGTGCCATCGGGGTTTGGCTTGGCTCACCGACGCCGGTTTCTACAATTGGCATCAGAGCCATGGTCGAAGAAAACGCAACAAATCGGTTGGTTTCTTCAACTTTGTGTCCATGTTGCTTGCTTTTGTAACAAATAGAGATGTTCTATTTTTTTGTTCTTGACAAGGTTTTTGAAGTAAACAGTATTTTCTGCCATGTTCTCAAAATTTTTTTTTGGTTTTTGTGTTTGAATATTCAACACAAAAATGAGTTCTTGTTGAGCTTGAGGAACTCAAAACTCATCCCAAAAATTTTCCCAAATCTTCTACGGATGTAATATTTTTAATCAAGAAACATTTTGATTAAATTTATTTTGTGTGTGTCCCTAGAAATCTTGAACAGTGAGAAAGTGGGTTCTGCATGTCTACCTTGTCCCATACTCTTCATCACATGGGTATGTTGACTTTTATTTGATTTGGGTTATTGTGTCCAGCCTTTTACTCAGGAAAAGCAAAACTTTCTTTTTGCTTTCATCCCATGTCAGTCGCATGTCTTCCTATCTCAACCACTTTTGACATATCCTATCACACTCTCTCACCTCAATAATAACCTGCAACTTCACCCTATCTCCTCGAAAAATTAGAAAAACAAAATTTGTTTTGGTTATAGATAGTTGGTGATTTGAACTCAGAAGAACAATGATATTCGAGACTGCAACACGAAATCATGTTTCTGTTCGTTCAAGGGTTAAAGGTAACGATGGGTATAAAACTTCGAAGTGGGTATATGCAAAACAAGATTGGTGATGGCATTTCAATACACCCAGACGCCAAGGTGATGAAAACGGGTTTTCACGTTGAAGTTCGAGGTATATTTGGGTCAACGTGAACTGGGGTACGGGTCTACTTTAGGGTTACGTAAGAAGTATCACCTTCGCGTACCTTGTAACCCACTGGAAGAATATGTCGGCTCAGACACAACCTACCACTGTTTCGACAGATGCTATTCCAGAGAACCTTTTGGGTCGAAAAGCTCATCGGAAAAACGAGTTCTGGCAGAACCCACATGTCCGGAAGAACCTGTTCCGTGGGAACTTCATAGTCCCGAGGTAACCATCTCGTGAAAAGTTCCGAAGTAACGTGAAAGACTTCTGAGGGAACCATTTCTGTCGAACTCGATAGTTCCGGAGTAAACTAAAACCTCCATGGGAACTTCGAACTTCCGTTGGAACCGGAAAAAGTTCCGGAGTAACTCGACCCAGCACCGGAGGAACTCAATGTTCCGAGGGAACCAAAATGTTCCGGAGGAACCTAAAAGTTCCGGTGTTTACCATTCCAGTCCGAGAATTCGTTCCGGAGTAAACTGTTCGTTCCGAGGGAAACAGAAAAGTTCCGGAGTAACCTGTCAACTCTCCGAGAGAAAGAAAAGTGAAGGTGAAAACTTCTGGAGGAACTGAAAATGTTCCGGAGTAACTGCAGAGTTCCGAGGGAACTCGAACTCAATTCCGATAGAAAGAAAAGATGATGAAAACTTCCGGAGGAACCGGAAAAGTTCCGGAATAACTCGAATTCTTCCAGAGGAACTCTTGAGTAGCCATTCGTGAATTTTGTTTAGATCTGTTCGCCGGAAATCGTGCTTCAGGTCGTCGGATGGTACGAGTTCTTTCGATTGGCAGCACTCAACATCTTTAGGGTTTCTGTCCTTCAAAGAAGAATCAGGCTGGATCACCTCTATATAACCGATTTGGGCCTGAATCTGTTTCTACTGGGCTGCAAATTTGGTCAGTTTGGGCTGCTGAAATGGGTGTAAAGCAAAACAGATTTGGGCTTGCATTTGATTTAAAACAGATGTTGGGCCTGCCATTCTTAAACAAACTTGAGACTGGGCAGGTTCTTTTAAATCAATTGTTGTTGAGCTACTGTTATATTGCTAAAATTACTACAAGTCTAACGGGATGCAAACCGTTAAATCCATCGCAACAAATTGGTGTACAAACAAGGTACACTTGTAGTTTACAAATTATTTTTCTATTTGAGACGCTCTTCGTTATAAGCAGACGTGTTTAGAAGTGGGTTGAAAATTGAAGAATGTGCACAAATTTGAGTTTTTCTACATTGAAGGATTTGTTTGCTAATGTTGGATTAAGTTCTAGCTTTTGAAGAGTCCTTGAGCCATAACCGTGATGGTAAAAACAAAGGCAAAGTTGGAACTCATGACTTGTTGAGGTAATTTATTTGAAGTGGTACTATCTTTGAAGTGAAGCATCGGTTTGGTATTCACAAGACGGTTGAATTATGGAATTGAATCTCAAATTTATCCTTGATCCTTTATCTTGTTTACCTTTAACCACACTTAGGATGATGGTGCCATCCTTAAACGTAGTGTGTTTTGTTAAATTTTGGTAAACACCCTATGGGCTTTGTGGAAAAGGCTAGAAGAAGAACAACTCTTCTTCATAGGGGGAGCTTCACAAAGGAGAATGGCTAAATGAAAGATTTGAAACCGTATGAAGATCTTCTTGAAGTCAAGTTGCAAGAATACAAGAGAACCGATTGTCACAAGAGTTGAGTTGTTTATCCGTTTGTTCATCAACCAAATAGGGGGAGATTGTTGGGAATTTCCGAGACCGACTAGTTCGAGATTTGGTTAGATGAAACTCAACGTACCACTTACCGTTTGACCGTTTGCACAACATGCGGTGAAGTTTATGACTCGAAGACTCTCACTAACCGAAGACTTGGCATTAGTGATTTTATTATTTATTGTTGTATTATTTATGTCACTAGTCACTAGTATTTACTAGTTTGCCATTGTCTAGTTAGAATATATAGTTTGGTCTTTCATTTGTGAAAGACATGAGTGTATGTTTGAGAGAGAGCTTAGAGCATGATACTTTGAAGTTGTGTGTGGTTCATGAACACTTGTTCATGAACCTAGCATGAGTGGTGTAGGTAAACTTGTAATCGTTCAACTCCATCAATGATTATCTCTACATTATCTTGTTCTTCACTACTTCTATTTTATCCTCATCATCATCATCACATCTCACAACACCATTGTTGAAGATCCGATCCATTATATTCTTCTTGGTGTTTATTTGTTCTACAAAGACGAAGCTCACAAAGTCTCCGATCCGCTTCCGCTGTGCCATCGGGGTTTGGCTTGGCTCACCGACCCCGGTTTCTACAAAAGCGTACAAAAAATAAAACATCGATCTATTTCTTTCTTTCTTTCTTTTGTTGATCATGTCAATAGATCAACTTAAGTACTACTTGTTGGGCGTTTTCATGTAGGCCAGACTCGTGGAGTTCCCAACCCTTGACAATGTTTTCAGATCATAAGCAATCCAACACCATTTTAGAAATTTGCAGTCCAAAATATGTGTTTCATTTTAGGTTTTGGAATCCAAAATATGTGTTTCATGTCAAAAAACTTAATTACATAACAAAATAACGCCATGGAAATTCTTGACTTCGAGTGATCGGTCATCAATGAGCTTTGATTGTATCCGGGTTACGCATTACCTTTACATGCAGATTACCCACTTCACTTTTAAGTTTCTAAAGTAATAACATTGAATAATGAAGAGAAGTAAAAGTTTCAGGATTTGCTCCCCAAGCGTATCGCTTGGAACAAACTTCTCTAGCTCCAAGTGGTACGCTCAGAGAGTCAGGCGTATCGCCTGTAGAAAACTATGCTCCAAGTGATACGCTTGGAGCGTGATTTCCAGGGATCAGGCAGTGGAACTCTTCTACATATCCTCACAGTCGTCCACAGACCTTCAATAGCCGTCAAAAGTCATCCTCTTTTGAACTATGAGATTAAGTTGTATTATTAGGTGAAATTTAGGGTTTCCAGAAATACGCTCGTAACGAGGCGTTATACCATAACGGGGCGTTACAACCACCGAGATTTACGATTTATGGTTTTAGCATAATGAGTCGCTCTCCTGTAATGGGGCATGACGTGGCGAATGAGCTAACTCTTCAAAACTTCATCATTTCTCCTCTAAATCTTCTCAAATTGGCAAGTGTTATCTTGATCAACCTTTAAACACCTATTTATGACATTCTAGACAAAACAAAGGTAATATGGACCAAAATACAACATAAGCTATCATACATTAGGGGCATTTAACTATATAAAAGATGTGTAGTTTGGGACACATCACTAGCATGTTAGAGTTGGGTCAGAAAGATTATACAAACAAGCATATGAAGCTTAGCGAGGAACATGTTACAGTGAAAAACAATATGAGTAGTACATTTGCATCTATTGAAGAAAAGCATGGCAAATTGAAGGTGATAGAGAATCTTTCGACGTTGAGAGGGATATGCTCGAAAAGACTTTGATTGATGCCCTTTAGAAAAAAAGAATCTTAAACGTAAGTTGAACGTGGCCCTCTTGAACCATCAGTGGTTGATTTTGGAAGGTTTTAGTCAGTTGGTATCCATGTTGCATAAGAGTGCATAATTCTTTGATCCTTTAGTGTTGTTTAGCGGGTCATGTAGGCATGTGGTCTTCTTATTGGACTTAGAGCTCGATATCATCAGGCCCAGAAGGGTAGTTCTTTCGAGGCTCATGCTTATTAAAAACTTGACACCAAGGTCGTGCTTCAACAAGTTCTCCATGCCTTCATGAATGTTGAGTTTCCTTACCTTCGTTAATTTCTCAACTTGTTGAAGGAACTTTTGACTTTCTAAAAGAGCTTGTACCTCCTGCCCTTGTTTTCCAAAACAAGTTTTTCTTGTCTAATCAAGCTAAGCTAGTTAAGCTACACCATCTACTGCTAGTGGTTCTACTTCTGGCCAAAATCAATTTTTTGCAGATGGTACCCCCTGCTCGATGATGTTTGTGGTGAATCCTGAGGCCGCTACGGATTTGTCTTCTACCGCAGGTGCCCAGGTTCCTATAGGTGATGATGGTGCATCTAAGTAAGTTCTTGTATATTCTATGTGACTATCTTGCATGCTAATATGTATGGGCGTTTATGACATTTCTAAAGATAATATCCTTTCTTTTGTGTACTACTTTTTATTTTGCCAACCTGTGTGCCAATGATGGGCATATGTGCCCTTTTAAAGACAATGTACGTTGTGTGGTGTTTTTTTAAGATTGTACATGCCACTCTATTGGCACTTGGTGCCTTATTGTGGGGTTATCTTTTATGTTCAGTTATATGATATCTTCTTGTTTTTCCTTGGTAGGATATTATGTATGCTAAGTTTTTTGTACTTTTAAGGCTTTTATGTGGCCCTATAACAATCTTAGCCTTATGTTATCTTGCATGGTCCAGAATGTGGACTTTGCTAAGTCCTTATGGTAATCCTTAGAAGCTTTAGAATAGCTATTTAATTGAACATGATCTTTAGATGATTTATAGTAGGGACTTGGTTAAACCCTTTCATGATTTCTATATATGTTATAGTAGGGACTTGGTTAAACCATTTTTGATTCCTAGATATGTTATAACAGAGACTTGGTTAAACACTTTTATAAATTTTAGATGTTCTACAGTAGAGACTTGGTTAAACCCTCTTAGATGTTCTAGTGTATGGACTTTATTAAACCCTATGGTCACTGCGCAATTATTTATGTGTGAGTAGGTCAGAGTCAGAACCCATGGAGCATTTTTGTCTTTTACGATACTCACCTTAGGCCTCGTTTATTTTTTATAAGAGGTTATCGTCTGAATCTGAATACCACTTTTGAATGATAAGATGTGGTTCAAATGTCTGAAATCTGAATGATTTTAACTGTTTGTTTTATAACGTCTGAATACAAACAAGGCCTTAGTCATTTATTCCATCAAGGCAACTTGCCTTTTCCTAGTACAAGTGTTTTTGTGTCTCAAGACTAGTTGTTTTCATTATGGTACAGACATAGCCATGAATTGCTTTAGCCAATGTGCACTTGGCTAAGGCAATTATTTGCCTTTGCATGTTCAAATTTTGCTTTGTTTTCATCATTTTTGCCTTAGGCATATCAATGATTTGTTTTCGTATGCCATTGACTTACTTATCCTTTTCATGAAGTAATGGCAGACGAAAAGTCAAGGTGGGAAAGGGTAGATTGGAGACACGGTGGCAAGGGAAACAAGCAGCCGAAATTTGAGGAGATCGTCTCTTACTATATCTCCAATTTGCCGGAGGACTGTCGTAGGGATTGGATACTGGAGAAATGCGACAAGCTAGGTCACGTTGTCGATGTTTACGTCTCAAGGAGGAAGAGTAGAGCGGGGGACACATTTTGATTTGTCAAGTTTTGTATGGTTGATGACAAATGGGCTCTGCAAGAGAAGTTAGGTGCTGTCAAGATCGGCAACATGAAGATCTCGGCAAACCTTGAAAAGTTTAACAAGGACGGGAAACGGATAATGGGGGAGAGACCTCCGGTGCGTGCTCCGGGTACGGCTGGCACTTTGGTACGACCATTCAAGCTGGCACCCTGGGGGGGGAGGGGGGGGGGAGAGCACCCAATGTAACTCGTTCGCTAGTGTTGTTTGCGGATCTGCGAGTGAGCGAAAGCAAAAGATTGTGGATCTAGGGGAAAAAATCACTCCGTTCTGGTGCGAATGGGAAGGGAAAACGCTCATCGGCAGGGATGTTGACCTCCCTCACCTCTGCAACCTCCATAAACTAATAGGCTTTGTTGATGTGCTTTCTTGTGAAGTTCGTTATTTGGGGGGTTTCTTTGTCCTTCTCACTTTCCCTGACAAAGAAGCGGCCGAGCTTTTCCTTGAGTACACTCAGATTTGGCAGAATTGGTTCACGAAGTTGGACCCTTGGACGGGTCAATCCTTTGCCACAGAGAGGATTGCTTGGCTCAATATTAGAGGGATTCCACCTCAACTTTGGGATGGCGGGGTTTTTGACACCATTGGAAGAATGTTCGGGAAAGTTATCCAGTCGTCCGATGCTGACTCCCTCGATTGCAACATGTCGAAAAATCGAGTCAGTGTTTTAGTTAGTGGAGGAGCAAAAATTCATGTGTCGGTTGCTGTTCTTTGGAAAGGTCGTAGATTCTCCTGTGACGTTGACGAGGTGTTGGATGACTGGGCACCAGATTTCATCGACATCGTCACCGACACTGGAAAGAGGCCGGAAGCTCCTCCAGAGACTTATGTGGAAGACAAACAGGCGGGTGAAGGCGGGGGGACGGGCTTTTCGTCCTCCAATGTGAAACAGGTGCATGGAAAGGAGGATGGCGTTGTTCCCCATGGCAACGTGGAGGCTCTCTCTCCTGCAACAGGCGTGTCTCAATCCCCCATGCAGTATGGGGCGTTGCCAAATTATCCAGATGGGCCTGCTGATGTTAGTCCAATGTGTCGTCGTTATTGTTCGTGTTTTGTCATATTTATTTATAATAACGGTTGGATTATATCGCATTTACACGGTTTTTGTGTTTAGAGGTACCAGGAGTTAAACGTGTCAAATCTGGGCTTTTATGAAGAAGTAGAAGTTGACTGGTACAGGGATCGAGAAATGAACTGTAACGAGTGAAGACTTAGAAGAAAAATCAAGAAAAGTTCCTGAGATCCAAATCGGGCGGTACGCCCAGGAGTACAGAAGTCAGGGCGGTACGCCCTAAAGTTTAGAGAAGCAGTCGCAGTTAGAAGCCCGGGCGGTACGCCCAGAATCCCACAACTTGGGGCGGTACGCCCCGAATTGGCCGACAGAAGAAAATTTAGGGTTTACTATTTAAACTTGTTTGCTAAGTTATTGAGAGATAATCTTCATTCTTGTGCGACCAGAGAGCTTAGGGCTACGAATTTCAACATTGTTTTGGAGATTTTCATTTTTTTTGGAGATTTCAATCATTCGGTACTATTTACTAATGCAATTTTCATTTATAAGTATGTCTGTTTCATTAGCTATGTCCGGCTAATCACCTCTAACTGCTTTTGGTGATTGGTTGGTAAAATCGTTCTATTCCTAATCGATTGTTTGCTAGTTGTTCCAGAATCCTTACAACCGTTGAACACCCGTATGCTAAAATTGTTTAACCTAACTAGTAACCTAGGGTTTTAGTGGTCCCCTGACATGATCTAGCACTTTCTTGCGGCAGGAACTAATCAGCCCATTAGGAACCTAGGTTATTAGGTCAATTAGGCAATTGGGGGGCATGTCTATGTGTCACTAGTAAGTAATTAGGTTTTGCCTAGATCGGTAACCAAACAGCTAAGTGGCAAAGTAGGTAATTTTAGGTTAATCAGTAATTTTAGTTAAAAGTAGTTAATCAATTAATCAATTTCCACATATTCCCTAGGTTCGATAACCCTAGCTTCCACTACTACAAATTTAATCTAAGTTGGGGATTTGTGACGGTCTGACAAATCGTTATCAAATTGGCGCCGTTGCCGGGGAATTAGTGCGCTTTTTGATTAGTTGATTTTCCTTGAATTTGCATTTTTAGTTAATTTTTCAAAAATTCCAAAAAGAAAAAAAAACCCAAAAATAGTGTTTTTTATTCCAATTATTAATTTCTGCAATTTAAAAAATTATTTTTTGTCGAAATTCTTTTCTGGGCGGTACGCCTAAGGTTACACAATCCGGGGCGGTACGCCGTGAGGCATTTTTCACAGAAAGTTTTGAAATTTTTGACCACCCAAGTTTTGATTTTTTCTGTTCTATTGCATTATTTACACCCCCTGGAACAGTGCTGCGTAATTGGTTTGCTTGTTTGTGATCGATTTTGCAGGTTTTAGGTGAACAGGTTTTAGGTGATTGTGCATGCATACGCGACATTCTCGCAAGACATCCCCGCTGATCTACAATCCGGAGATTGAGAGAACAGCTCGGCAGAACCGAGCAGAGCAGAGAAACAGAAGAACCATGGAGGGCCAAAATCCAAACCCGAACCCAAATGATAACATCAACCAAGACCCAATTCCCAACCAAAATTCACACCCAAATCAAAACCTCAATCAAGACCGCAACCAACCACAAAACCAACCCCAGAATGAGCCAGTAAACCCAGCCATGCCACAAGCTCAAGACCCAAACATCCCTCCAGAACAAATCCCACCATTTCGGGTACATGGGCACGACTCTCTTCCATCCTTGTCTCCTAAATCCTCACATCATGATGAGGAAGGTTATCACTACCGGGTTAGGTTTCCACAACAACCCGTCTTCCGTGAAGCACCACGACAACCCGTATTCCGCCAGGCCCCACAACAACAACCCCCACCACAACCATTCCGACAAGCTAACCAACCCTAATTCCGACAAAACCCCGTGTATAAGGAACAGGATTGGCAAAGACAAGAGTAGCAGTGGGGGCAAGACGGGTATGACCAAAATGAAGATGAAGACGGATATGGATATGGAGCAGAGCCATATGTGGAAGCTCCAAGGAATCGGGCACGAGCTCCACAGCCAAATGGTGCACCACATGTGCTGCGTGATCCGCCCCCGAGAGGCGTTCCACAGTTTAATAAACAAAACAATGGGGGAGTTCACATTCAAGTGGAAGGTGGAGTCCCGAGACTCGTTATGAACCCACCGGTTCAGGGGGTAGCTGCTCATTTCAAACCAGTTGTTGTCCCGAGCGCATCTGCGGTGGTCACCCCGATTGGCACTAATCGAAGAGCATTTGAGGTCCGACCTCAGCATTTGAGCCATTTGCAAGAATTCTACGGGAAGAGAACCGAGGAACCCTACCACCATATACACTCATTTTAGTCAATTTGCATTCTCATTGGGGCAACGGGGTTCACCACAGAAGATGTAAAGTTGATGCTTTTCCCATACACCCTCAAAGATCGGGCAAGAAGATGGTTCGAAAGTTTACCCGCTGGGAGTATCTTCACATGGGCTCAAATGCAAGAAGTGTTCCTTGAAGAATACTACCCGATGAGCAAGACGAGCGAGGTTAAAGAGGAGATCCGATCCTTTCAGCAAGATTTCGGGGAACCATTCCATGAAGCGTTTAACCGTTTCAAGGATCTGTTGCGGAAGTGCCCACATCATGGGATTGACACATGGGACCTCATCAAGTCCTTCTATGATGGCCTCCTTCCAGAAGACATCCGAGATTTGAACTCCATCAGCAATGGCACTTTCTTAACCAACACGGAAGAGGTTGATTGGGGGCACATGGAAAGATTGAGCGCCACATCCAAGAGACTTGCTCAGAATGGAAGACGCTCGAGATCCGCATCGTTCAAATCCGTTGATTATGAGGCAGAAGAACGCATAGAGAAACTCCGCCAGCAGACACTCCTCCTGGAGAAACATGTAGCGCAAATGAAGTTGGGGGGAGCACAAGAAGAGGTAAAGGCAAATGCACTAATTTCTAGTGTGTACTAGTTGTGGTGAGTTGGGACATCATGTTGATTCGTGTCCCACCGGGGTGCAGCAGAGTGAAGATGTCAACTATGTGCAAAGAGCCACGAATTCTAACACTTACCATCCCAGTCTTCGCAATCATCCAGTGTTCAGGTATGGTAATGCTAATAATCAACTAAATCCTGACTTTCAAGGTTCTAATGTGCAGGGTGGAGCTCCAATGCAATATCAAGGTCTACAATCTGGGTACAATCAAGGGGGCTACCAACGGAACACCTACACTCAAGGTGGAAATCCACCCCAAAGGAGTTACCAACAAGACCAACCGAGACCGGAAGACGGGATGCAAGCCCAATTTGCCGCCTTGATGGAGAAAATGAACTCACTAGTAGATGATCAAAAGCAACTATTCGATGAGCAAAGACAGTTATCCGCCAGCCACATAGAGTTGACCGACAAAGTTCAAGGGTTCGATAGGAGGTTCGAGCTCCAAGATAAAACAATGGGAGCTGTGCAGAAACAATTGGGTCAACTAGCTGCTGAAAATTCAAGAAGAGAGCCAGGTAAGTTGCGTAGTGATACTAACATTAATCCAGCTCACCAAGCTTCTACTTCAGGTGTCAAGAATGTCCGAGGAGTTCCTATTAGTGCAATCAACATGTTGGTAGATGATGATGCAAGTGATGTTGATGAAGAGTTCGAAGAGTTGAAGACACCGTTGATTCCGGTTAAGATTGGAGAGTTCTCAACCAACAAGGCATTGTTGGACTTTGGAGCATCGGTGAGTGTTCTTCCAAGTAGTATCTGTGAGCAATTTCAGTTGGGTGACGTGCAAGAGGTCAAGACAAAGGTGGTATTTGCGGATGGATCATCAAAGAAACCACGAGGTATGTTGAGGGGTGTAGTTGTTCAAGTCGGTGAGTTTTACTATCCCGAGGACTTCTTGGTAATGGATTATGAGGATACGAGGCATCAACCGCGGGTTATACTCGGGAGACCATTCTTGTCCACCGCAAACACACAAATTGATTGCAGAGCAAACACATGTACAATGCAGTTTGGTAGCCGGGTATTATCTTTAAATTTATTTAATCATGTTTTTAAATATTCGGTTATTAATACTATTCCAAAATTGTTTGCTATTGACAAGTGTCCTCCTAGTAAAATAGAGGAGGATACAGTGGAAGGTGATGTTATGGTTGACAGGTTTGCAAGATTAGAGATAAATGATCCCAAGTGTGGGGATACGGGAGACCCGGTTGGTATGAAGGCATCTCTCAATCATGAGGAGGTCGAAAGTAGTTGTGAGAAGAATAAGAAAGGATCAAAGGCTACGAAGAGATTCAATGGCAATTCCAAGCATGATCGAGGTAATGATGATGGTCGAGGAGCTGTGAAAATGAAGGAGGAAGGTCACGTTGAGGTATGGGGATGGAGCAATGATAACAACGGGGAATGTGCTCAGCGTTCCTCTACTAAGTCGAAGTGGAGTGATAGTTACATATTTGAGCCTCCGTGAAAGGGAAGTACGGTCTTGCTGAAGACCTTAAAAACTTAGCGCTAACTGGGAGGCAACCCAGCGGTTTGTTTTTCTTTTGATTTTCGTGTGTTTTCGTAGTTTTTGTTAGATTTTACGTTTTGGGTGTGTTTTCAGGAAATCGGGTAGCTCGGGAATGAAATTGTGCTGTGTACCGCGTTCCAGGTATGTTTTATAAAAATTTTTGCAGTAGAGACGTCCGGTGATGCAAAACAAGTGTTTTTCCAAGAGATAGAAAAATTTTGAGTCCCCAAAAATTTTCAAAACTTTCTGCCAAAAATGGGTTTGAGCGGTACGCCCAGAATATTACCATTCAGGGAGGTACGCCCCAAAATTCCTAAAAAAAAAATTGTTTTAATTTCAGGGAGGTACGCCCAGAATGTCACCATTTGGGGAGGTACGCCCCGAAATTACACAAAAAAAAAAATTCGAAAAAAATTTCAAAAAAAAAAATTCAAAAAAAATCAAAACCCTTAAACGGGTCGGTTCTTCACAATCACACACCACCACCGCCATTCTCGTTCGCAATCACCATCACACCCACCACCCCGGTTCGAAGCGCACACATTCATTATCACCGAACGCTATCGAGATGATCTGGAATTCGCGATTTAGCATGAGAGGGCGTTGACATGACTTCTGAGGAGCTTTCACGATGATATCAGGGGAGTCTGTTCCCACTTGTTTCTTTTTAATTATTTATTTTTCTTTTTATTTATTTTTGCATTTTATTTTATCTTTAGTTTTCTTTTATTTTCACCATTCTTGTCTGTATATTCGTTATGTGCGTGTTCTCCTATCACATTGAGGGCAATGTCGATCTTAAGTGTGGGGAGGGGGACAGGACGTCAGTTTTTGAATTTTTAGGTAGTTGTGTTTATTTTGAAATTTTTTTTTTTAAAAAAAGTAAAAAACATAAAAAAATCCAAAAAGATTTTGCAATTTTTTTGAGTCATTTTTAGTTTTTAGTTTTTGAGTCAAATCTGTTTTTGGAAAATTGCCGGTACATGGAAAATGATAGTACAATTGGGAGTCAATTTTCAAAATAAAAATATAAAGAAAGAAAAGGGAAAAGTGGTAGAAAAGGAGAGTATGGAAATATATCTAAATTGTGATGTGTCGGTAAGCCCAACTGATTTAGTAAAGCTTAATTATCCCTTGGTGTTTATTTTTGTATAAATATGTAATTAATTTAGTTTGCCAGTGGGTTCCCATTTTAGGAGTTAGAGTGAGGTTGAAACTGATGATTAGGAGGAAAAATACCTTTTTAAATTAGAGACTTATATATCCTCAGAACAAACTGGCACGTTATGATCTTTTTGCGAAAGCAAATCCGAGAAATAACGGCGCCCCATGTTTCCATATATTGAGCATAGTAGGTAATAAATTGGTTAATAAATTAGAGTGAAGGGACAAAATACTCATGTACGATCTAAGGATAGTATCCCGTGGTGAGTGCCTCTGATGATGTTCCGGATCTCGCGGGCAAAACAGTCACGTATGATTTCGGGGGTAAGACCTTGTGAAAGAATGCCTCTGATGATGTCCGTTGGTAAGTATAGTTAAAATTAACCATCTATATATAAAAAAAAAAGAAAAAAAAGAAAGGAAAATGAAAAAATATAAGCAACAGTAGTCAAATAAATGCTCAAGCAACTTCACTATCCATTCAAATCCATCATTATTGGGATATATGAGTATCTGGTTTAACTAGGGTGGGGAAAATATAAATAATTCATCTTTATTACCCTTTACTTTGACCGAATATGAGTCGGGAGTAGATTAAGCTAGGACTTTCTGAATGTGGGACACATTGGCAGGTTAATACAAATGTTTGGTAATTTATATAAACACCTTGGGGGCTCAAAGATCAGTGGTTGGGTTTAGTCGGACAGAAATATCGGCGATTGCAATTAGTATATATGAATACATGTTGGAATGTGGATTGAAAAAGGTTGATAATTTGAAATGTTAAATGATTTTGAGTTGATTTTCCCAATTATGATTCCATGGCAGTTTTTCCGAGACGGAAAAAGTCAAGTGTGGGGATGTGATGTTAGTCCAATGTGTCGTCGTTATTGTTCGTATTTTGTCATATTTATTTATAATAACGGTTGGATTATATCGCATTTACACGGTTTTTGTGTTTAGAGGTACCAGGAGTTAAATGTGTCAAATTTGGGCTTTTATGAAGAAGTAGAAGCTGGCTGGTACAGGGATCGAGAAATGAACCGAAACGAGTGAAGACTTAGAAGAAAAATCAAGAAAAGTTCCTGAGATCCAAATCGGGGCGGTACGCCCTAAAGTTTAGAGAAGTAGCCGCAGTTAGAAGCCCGGGCGGTACGCCCAGAATCCCATAACTTGGGGCGGTACTCCCCGAATTGGCCGACAGAAGAAAATTTAGGGTTTACTATTTAAACTTGTTTGCTAAGTTATTGAGAGATAATCTTCATTCTTGTGCGACCAGAGAGCTTAGGGCTACGAATTTCAACATTGTTTTGGAGTTTTTTGGAGATTTCAATCATTCGGTACTATTTACTAATGCAATTTTCATTTATAAGTATGTCTGTTTCATTAGCTATGTCCGGCTAATCACCTCTAACTGCTTTTGGTGATTGGTTGGTAAAATCGTTCTATTCCTAATTGATTGTTTGCTAGTTGTTTCGGAATCCTTGCAACCGTTGAACACCCGCATGCTAAAATTGTTTAACCTAACTAGTAACCTAGGGTTTTAGTGGTCCCCTGACATGATCTAGCACTTTCTTGCGGCAGGAACTAATCAGCCCATTAGGAACCTAGGTTATTAGGTCAATTAGGCAATTGGGGGACATGTCTATGTGTCACTAGTAAGTAATTAGGTTTTGCCTAGATCGGTAACCAACCAGGATCAAGAAGTAGTTAGTTTCTTCTCATTTGATAGTTCAAGTAAGTTTTTAGTTTAAAGTTAGTTAATTCATTAGTTAATTCACCCAACAAATCAAAACAGCTAAGTGGCAAAGTAGGTAATTTTAGGTTAATCAGTAATTTTAGTTAAAAGTAGTTAATCAATTAATCAATTTCCACATATTCTCTAGGTTCGATAACCCTAGTTTCCACTACTACAAATTTAATCTAAGTTGGGGATTTGTGACGGTCTGACAAATCGTTATCACCTACTGAGCCAGATGGTTTATTAGCTCTTAAAAGAATAAGATCTCCTAGCCTCACTACTTCTTCTGAAGACCTTTTCTTGGACATCTCGCCGTCTACTACTGATGCAAATTTGTTGTGCTCCTCATCCCAAGTGGCCAGTCTTAACCTCAATCTACCCCCGAAAAGGAAATTGAAGGGCTCGGGTATTAAAAGGAGAAAACCATGGGTGGAGAAGCCCAACGATGGTGATTCAGGTGGGGCGTCTACTGGCTCGGCTCCCCCATTGCCCACGCATACCGGAGAACATGACCTCACCTCACATGAACAGAGAGACATCGAACTGGTGGTTGAGGTGTTAAACACGATTCGGGTTAATGCGTGCGTTGGTATTAACCTTGAGGGATTTCAGGATCAAGTGTCTAATGTCATCTTGGGCTGTGGTGTTGGGAAATCGTTGTAATCTCTATGGATCTGCTCTCCGATAACATCCGTGGGTTTGGGGATAAAGATAATAATAAGTCTTCCTGGATCAATGGGCTTCGGGCTAAACACCATATCAATTTCATCTCTCTCCAAGAAACTCAACTTTTAGACGGATCAAAAGATCCTTTTAAGAACTTGTGGGGCAAATATGGAGCTATGAACGTTTGGGTTGATGCAGGTAGGAGATCGGGGGGGCTAGGTTGCTCAAGGAATCCGGTCATTTTTAAACACTCAAGTATTATTAAGGACGACAACTTCATTGATGTTAAAGGGCGGGTTCTTGGTATGTTGATTAACATTAACGTCATCAATGTTTACGCTCCACAAGGCTCTCATGGAAAGCATAGGTTATGGGAAAAACTCCTGTCCTACCTTGGATTTGAATGATCACTGGATTGTGGCAGGAGACTTTAATGAAGTCCGTGTTCCGAAGGATCGTCTCTTCTCGAAATTTAATCCCTCGGGGGCGTCGTCTTTCAATAACTTTATTTATGAAGCTAATCTGTCCGAATATAGCATGGGTGTAACATCCGTATGTTTCAAAAACCCGGAAACTCGACCCACATCAAGATCCAAGATTTAAACTCAATTATAAACACCCTAAATGGTATATTACTCTCTTCCATATGATAGTACTCTGAAAATGGTGAACGTGAGCGAAAACCGCGTGCAAAACCGAGTTATACCGAAGCGGGAATCGTGAAAACAAGTTTGGTGTTAGTTGTTGATTGCAAAGACGCGTTTTCCCTTCAAAACTCATCCCACATCGCCCATAATACAATATTTTCCTTCATTTCGCACCTATAAATACCCTCGTTGGGTCCCTAACAGCTTGCAACTCCTAGTTTGAGTATAAACAAGTGGAAAACCCAAATTTTGTTGATTCCACAAACACAATACCCCTTTGGGTGTCGTGCGTAGTAGTTTTTTTATGTTCTCGGCGAGGAGGTGCTGCCCTTCGAGATTGTCTCGGTTGAAAAGCTTCTTTGAGGTAATTCTTCTTTTTCTTTATTTCTTTATTTCTTTCTTACGTTCTTTTCTTCTTTTCGTTATTCGTTAATCTATCGCTTTCTTAGTTTAATTAGTTTAATTTAGGTTCTTAGTTAGGTGCTTTAGGCTCGTTTAGGTAGCCTTGCTAAGGCTCGTTCTTAGAACGCCTAACATTGTTAAGGCTTTTCCTTTGGACAACCTAGCTTTGCAAAGGCACGTCATTAGGACGTGCTGCCTTTTTTAGGCCGCCTTTAGGCTTAGTGTAGTCTTGTAGAGGCTCGTTTGGCCCAACGAGTCCAACCTCCAATGTTCGATTTCATCTACATTCGTCAAACTCAAAAGTTAACGTTTTTATGCATGAACAATTGGAGATTTAGGTTTGTTTTTCACAAATCATCAATTAGAACAATTCTTAATTCAGGTTCTGAACATAAATACCATTTTAGGATTTCAAAAGCCTTAGAACCAAACCTATTCTTTTATCAAACATAATTAGTGATAGTACTTGAGACGTGAATGACATGTAGTAACTGGAAGGGTGTCATAACCTATTAGGCCAAAGCATGTCTAGTAACGTTTAAGGTATTGTTACTCTTAAAAGTTTAATTTTTCAAACTTAAGTTAATAACATTAAAACTAATTCTCCAAATGCATAAGAGCTTAGAATCCATATTCCAATATTCATGTCGCCCCTTCTATTATTTTAGGATAAATCTTCGGGACTAATCCTTTCACTTTCACTTTTCGCTTCGTGGACTTAACTTCTAATCCAAGTGAGTAATCCTTGCCCCTTTTCTCATTTTCTCATATTTGGGGTTGCAACATGTATCCTATTTCAAAGTGTTGTCTTTCAAGTTTATCATTTACCATGCAAATGTGATCTATGTGTGAATTATGTGTTATGTGACTTCTAGTATGATTTGTCAATATGTGATTTTCAAAGGCTTTCATGTTTATCAAAGGTTTTCATGTTTATCATTGGATGTCAAGTATGTCATGGTTGTCATGTCTGTCATGTCTTTCATTTGGCATAAACATTAACGTAAGGCCTGGGGTAACAAAGGTAGAACTATCGGTTGACAACCCACTCAACTTGATTGGTTTGGCGTTGGGTGTTTGGAGCCTATTTCATTATTTCATTTAGACTAACCTGCGGGTTAGGGAATCTAGCATATGTTATCGAGGTTTGTTTATGCCTAGTCTTTCATGTTGTCATTTATACTAACAATATTGGTAAAGTTTAGTCTTTCATATTTTCAATATCTTCTCGCATGTTATATTTCACTTATTCTATCATATGACACGTAACGCATGTTTTTAAATATATGTTATGTATCAAACTTGTGGTTACTCACCAACTATTTATAGTTGACCCCCCTTTATTTTATACATGTTGCAGACTAAGGTGTCGATGTTTCAAGATACTATCACATAGGGCTTTTGGACCTAGTTTAATAAATATATTGTGTTTGTTATCAATATGTGGTGCATCGTTGTATTTTTTTAATGTTATCAATGAAATTCATTATTTAACTATTGTCACTAAATTAGTTGTCATGAGCTTATGGGCAATCTAATCATGCCCCGACGTTTCCGCCATCGGTTGGGGTGTGACAGATTGGTATCAGAGCCATGGCTATAGGGAACTAGGTTATTAGAAATGGAATGACCTAGACTATTGCCTTAGGTGTCCAAACACGAGAACCTCGTGTATTGCATGCTTCGTTTAAAGATTACCCTTTTTATGTCTTGTTTTGCCTTAGTTAGGATGTACCTCAAGTCTAACACTTATCACACACTCATGCACTCAATTTCAGGCTTCTTAGCCTTTTCCTTAGTAATGGTGCCTTACGTGCCATTTTAGGAACTTGATTTTATTCGATTTTTTTTTAAAATCTCGTCCGGGTTAGGTTCCTTAGTAACGGACATGTAGTAACTGGAAGGGTGAAAGCACAGGTAGTCGGGGTGTCTATTTAGGTAAGCGTTACCTAGGACACTCTGGCGAGAGTGCCTTAGCCTATTAGGCCAAAGCATGTCAAACCCTGACTAGTCGAAGGTGGCAGTTTCCCAATCGGGAAATGAGAACCATTACATTGATTTTAAACAAGTCAATTCGATTTCGTGTTTTGCATGCGATTTCATGATATCCGGTTTATTCTCCGATTTCGATCTATGATATTCTTTTGATTTTCAAGATTTCATGGTTAAAACGCCACTTTTCGTGATTTCAATGGCATTTTTGAAATTTTCACCATCGACATTTACTTTCACAATTTTACATATTTTACCCCTTATGTTTTAGTCAATTGATCTTCCATATTCAAACATTTCGTGTTTTATTTCATCCAAATTCATCCTTGTGATTTCTATTTTACAATTTCATAACGTTGTATGACACTCCTGTGGCATATCACATACTACACTATCCTACGATTTACGTTATCGGTTCACAGTTCCATTCCGACTCACCTTTGAGAATTCAAATAACCCCTTGTTATTTATTTAGTAGCTCGAGTTTCACATTTTTCCGATTCCATCCTCGAGGTATTTCATGATGTTTATACAATCAAATTGTTACCCTCACGATTTCACATACTCTTGATTTTTTCACACATCGTCCTTGTATTTCAAATTCATGTCATTCATTGTCACCATAAATGTGATATGGATCTGATTATCCCATTTTTAAACCGAAACCTTGTGAGTTAAAAAAAAAACTCTTGCGTAGTTTCAAAACCTTCATTTCATGATACCCAAGTCATAATCGATTGATTGTTTTATCAAATCTTGTTGCAACCCACTTTAGACTTAACCCAGCAACCCATTGTTCCAATCATAGGCCAACCTGTTGCACCAACGCCCAATAGACACACTTGCATGGTGATTCACGTAACCCCATAATGTGTGTCCTTGGCTGGCCATTGCTGATAATGCTTCGGTCAAACTAACCGAACGAGTGCGCATAGTCACGTTTTGATCTCAAGTCAAATTTACCTTTTGAATCCAGTCAGTCGGTTTTTAAGCTTACTATTTATTTGAAAAGAATTCATTCGTGATTTCATTGTTCGATGTACAATTCACAAAAAAAAATTATTGCATTCATCATTTCAAAACCTATTTATAGCACGTATTTTTCTTTTTAACTCATTTATTGGTGAGCGAGTGCTTGTCGATGGGTTCACGAGTTTACAAGTTTGCATGGTTACGGGATTACATGCTTATGAGTTAACGCGTTTACCCATTAACCAGCCTACGGACTCACACGTACATGATATCCCATTTTAGAAAATATTAAATTATCCATCTTTGAACCCGTCTAAAATATCACGTTTTGCACTTTTAGGTATACATGTTTAGGAATTTACTCGTTTGGGAAATTATGAGTTTACGAGTCCACATGCTTACGGGATTGCATGTGTACGAGTTTATGACTTTACAACTTTACGAGTAGATAACTATACATGTTTATTAAATTCAAAAAAAAAAACTCATCCTTTGTATTCAAGGTTATATTCCAATCGCAATTACGCGATGTTCTAACTGTTTCGCCTTAACATTCATTTTTATCCAAACTCATTTGTTACCCTAGCTAACGTCAAATTTGTGTGTATCACGAATTCGTAGATCGTTCATTTTCCCCACTCGACAATCAAGTTCAGGCAATCTATGGCGATAAACTACTCTATGGGTTCTAGCTCATGTCCGACGTTAAAGCCCACAAGTACTTGCATAAGGAGTACATGGCCTGTCTGGTCAGCATTGTGGACGTTCGTAATCAGGAATAGGGAGTCCAAGACATCCTACTCGTTCGGGACTTCCTTGAAGTGTTTCCCGAAGACATAATGGGTCTTCCTCCCGTTCGCCAAGACGACTTCCGCATTAACTTACCTGGTACTACTCCTGTGGCAAGTCACCCTATCGCCTCACATTGTTTTGTGTCACCTACCTACCTCTAATTCTCGAGGGTCACTTGCTTCCGCAAGTACGGCTCCATTTAGACTCTTATCGCATTCATGATGTCGATATCCCCGTATCTATACTACTTATATAGTATGGATACTTCTCATTTATGATCAATGTTACCTTTCGAATCCTTGGTTGTGCTTAGCCATAAGCTTCTTTTGGCTAACCAAGCACTCTTGTGAAACTCCT
The DNA here is from genome assembly GCA_039602395.1 of Deinandra increscens subsp. villosa. NCBI lineage: Eukaryota > Viridiplantae > Streptophyta > Magnoliopsida > Asterales > Asteraceae > Deinandra > Deinandra increscens. The sequence goes on along the minus strand of JBCNJP010007107.1, from coordinate 1,721 downwards.
GGATTCTTTTGCAGCTTTTACCTGGATAAATTCGTTATCGTCTTCGTTGGTGATGTTCGAATTTGAATCCTATTTTCAAAATTTTCATGAATTTTTGACCAAACAATAATCTTTGGCAAGACTTGCGTTATTTCGCATATCGATACAAATTGTATAATTTTTTTTCCATGTTCGCGCTATTCAATGTTTCAAATTTAAACTGTGGTTTTCAATGCTCGGTGTATGAGTTCCAAACCCGCTTTATTCAATACTCGATGTGTGGACTCAATTTGCAGTTTCTAATGTTGATCTATGGATTCAAACTTGTGGTGTCAATACACGACGCGTTTATTCAAAAGTTTGTAACTCACATTATTTAAAAATTGATTGGTGATCGGTTTGCGATTTTTGACTCACAGATGGTGAATTCGGTTGTGATTTTCAACGCTTGGCTTGCGGTATTTAACTCTTGGCTCACCAATTCAACTCTTGGTTTACAGTTTTCAACTCTCGGCTTGAAGATTTCTATATTCGGTGTGTAGATTCCAACATCCGGTTCAATTTGTATATTTGAAAATTCAAACTTGCATGTTTCGACCTTCAATTGACGTTTCAAACTTACATTTATGCTCAATTGATATTCAACTTTCAAATTCATGTCATTCGATTTAAGCTAATCCATTCATTCGAATCATGCTATTTCATATACCACTTGGAAACCGTTCGCCTATCGCGATTAGCCTTTGTGCTATTGCTATCCCATGTTTTCATAAATAAATATTTTCACTATCTCATGCTTTCATGTTTTCACTATCCCAGGTTTTCATTATCACATATTTTCATATTTATCATTACCACATGTTTCCATTATTTCATGCCATCATTTTCACACCCTTTCATTATCACATGACCACCTTATCACATGTTTTCAACATTGCATGTTTTCATTATCACGTGTTTTCACTATCACATGCTTTACCAATCTTGCTAACCAAGACTCGTACGAACTATAACCGTCAATCGTATGTAATACTAGTTAACCATGCGATTGATTTCGGGTCATAGCCGTGAGGTCTTGTCGTATTAGCATGGAATTTCTTTTGGATTTCGTCTAGACCTCGTGTCTCGAGAAAGGTGGACTGGGTGTGAGTCGCGACACATCTAGTTCGCCAGAATCGAACGCGTTCTCTTGTTTAAAATCCAAAATTGTTTTGTCAGTTACATTGATTTCAGTTTTGATGGATGCATTCACTTACATTGATTTTAATTAGTCAAGTTATCACTTTCAAATGGATACATGTTAAACCCTCAACCTCTTATTCTATCATCTGCCTCTCCTCATTTGGATATCCTAAAGTAGGGAAGTCTGTGGCTTTCACTTTACTGATCAAGTTGTTTGGTCAAATCATGCATTCTCGTCTTCGAATCATCTATGACCTTTGTTTCTCGGCATGGTACTCATTCCATGCATGTATGCCATTAACCATGTCATTGTCAAATGTATCACATGCTATATATTTTTTTCGTCTGGATCTTACGGTGTCAAGTATTCCCTTATCAAAACCTTTATCGTGCTTTTTGTTTTGTGTGAGGGAGTCTCTCTGTAGGCAACTAGCATGCTTTTGAAGCAGCAATGATGTGGTGGGTTAGCTGCGGTACACCCTATATATAAGCATTGATGGTGCTTTAAAAGTGGGCTAGGTGTCAGACCGAGAGTTGGCCCTGGTCGTGTGTCAAAATTC
>JBCNJP010007106.1:0-10790 GCA_039602395.1 Deinandra increscens subsp. villosa | reverse complement strand
AAAACTTAGCATATTTTAAGTACGCCAAATTCATCAGCATAACCGACCTGTCAACATAGCAGTCGGTCATATAATACGACCGACCAAACATGAATTCAAGTTTAAATAACAAAAGCTATACATACATCATTCGGGACAAAAAAAACAAACAAGTGAAACACAAGACAATGAGAATTCAAAACATTCATTTTCATTTCATAGAAAGACGATTACAATGCTGGAAAGGAAATACATATTACTAGCTACATAACTATTCTAAGTTTCCGGAGAGGAGTCGACATCAGGAGAGACATGCGGTGGAGGAAGGACCTTCTCAACAAATTTCCCAGCCCCAGGCTTGTTACCACGAAGCCATAGGCGCTCGGTCCGGGGTTGGATGGCTCGGAGATCGTCCATGGACTTGTTTAAGCAGCCGGCCACGACATCAAGATAAGGAAATTTTTCCTCACTAAACTTGGCAATAGCAGCCTTCATCTTATCTTCGCTGTCGGTCCTGAAACAAGTATTGGCTTCTTTCTCTTTCCCAGCAAGTGCCTGCTTATACCCAGCCAGATAGCCTTTGTAGACCCCATAGTTATGCACGGCAGTCTGAACAGCACCAAGAGGCTCCTTAAACTCAACACTGCCGAGCAGTTTCTGGACAACGTGATGAAAGCCGTGCTCAATCAACCATTTCCTATCATTACTATAACCATCAGCACGGGCTAACTCACCCCTGTACAAACCCTCCAACCGGTCCTTGTCAGCCTTCACCCTGGCTATATCGGCCTCAAGCTTCTTTTTCTCCTCATCATGGGTTTTGCGGAGGTCGGCCAAGACAGTGTCAGCCTCAGAAATAGAAGCCCTTAACCTAATATTTGCTTTTTCCAACAACTCCCTCTCACCCTTCACAGCAACCAATTCACCCTCTAGTTGGCCGACCAGAGCAGGGTTGACCTTAGCAAGTTTAGCCTCCAGACGGGCTACCTCCTTCTTGCGGTCAGCCGAACGCTGCCGGGCCTGACCCAATTTCCTCTCCAGCCGAGCATTCCGGCTAATCATGTTTACCCCGGCTGAGTAAGCCCGGGTAAGCTTGAAATAGGCCTTTTCCCGGGCCTGCTTATGGGAGACGGCGTTTTGGTCAAGCACTTCCCCAGGAGGAAGAGACAGACGCGTAAAATGCCGACACAAATTAAGGGTGTTAAGCTTGGAATTATTATTCAAACCCCAGACCGGGGCAAAGGGAAGTTTGGCCGATCCGGCCGGAAGCTCTCGGCAGGGGGAGGCATCAGAGCTCCCCTCCAGAGACACATCTTTAGCAGATAGCTTCCCAGCTTTCCCTTTCTCAGCAAGGAGCTCAGCAATCCTAGACTCGGCCTCAGGGGTCGACATGGTACCCCGAGCAGCAGACCCATCCTGCAAAGAAGTTAAAACTTCGTCAAATTCTCCAGTGGGGTACCAACAGACCATTGCAAGCGGAGGAACACTTACAGGGTGAGAAACATCCGCAACTACTTTCTGTTTTTTCTTCTTCACAACACCATCATCACCCTCCTTATCCTCTCCACCTCCAACATCAACATCAGACTCCTCATCCTCAAGCCGACGGCCTTCCCCACCGTCGGCACCACCAGCAGTTTTCGTCCCCTTCTTGCTCCCCTCAGGGGAGGAGCGCAGGCGTTTAGACATATGCTTCCTGCGAGCAGACGACTCGCCCTTGGCTGACTTCTCAGCAACCCTTTTCTTCCGGTCCTTGGCCGTCCCCTTTTCATCATCGACCAACTCATTGGTAGCACCCCCCAAGGCACTACCAATGGTCACAGTGGTCCCATGGGTAACGGTAAAATCCTCGTAGCGATGTTGAGTTGTCGCCATCACAGGATCGCTCTCATTATGACCAAGAGGCTTGTCTGTCTGGTCGACCTCATCAATATCATCCAGATCAATAAAGTCTATAAGATCCATCTCTGCAAAAGCAAAGGAAAAGTTAGCAAATAATCACAAAAGATGAACACACAAGTTAAGAGGAGACGACAGGGCATTACCCCGACCCTCAAATCTAAAAGAAGGCTTTCGGTCGGTATAGAGCCAATTCCTACTCAAGCCGGTGAGGATCAACACCCTCTCAGGAAACGGCCTCAAAGGAACCTGAAGACCGACCAACCTCTCAACGGTCACAACATCGAAAGGCTCCTTAGCCACAGTCCCAATCTTGGCTTTGGTCGACGCAACCTTGAAAGGAGGGACTTTATCCAAAATAACGGAGGAGACCCAAAAGAATTTATCCTTGAAATATTTAAGGTTGGTCGGAAGAGCAGTCAAGTACCGAGGGCTAACAATGCCGTCGTCATATTTAACACTACGTTGGTCGAAGGAATACCAATCTATCTGTCGACCCATTTTAAAAAATCGATGGAAGTCACCAACGGTCGGCTCCTTGCCGACCCCCCTACAACAGACCTCAAAATGTGTAACCCTAAGAATAGCTAAGGGATGTAGTTGAGAAATATGAACTTTATGGGCATCAAGGACATTAAGAAAAAACTTGGAGAGGGGTATCCTAAGCTGACCATGGGAGAAGGACTTGACATAAAGACCTATTTTACCCTCCGGCGCATCCTTAACAGAAGCCTTCGGCGATGGAAGCTCAGGGCCGAGCAGAGGGCTAATCCCATACAGCTTAACATGCTCATCAAGATCCTCCTGAGTGAGGACCGAATGGTAACTTTCCATCTTGGCCATGATAAAAGTAGACCAAGAATTAAAGAAGGAGTTAAAAGAAGAAAACGTACCAAGAAAAAAAGAGAGTAGTCGAGCCGATGGCTTAAGAAAACAATTACAGAGGGTTTAGAGCGATTTTACAGATGTGAGTTCCAAATGAAGAAAAGGGAAGTATTTATAGGCACAACCCAGGCGACGATTCAGTTACCTGCGAAGCACCAGATAACTACCTCTTGGGCCTATAATAGCCCAGCACGCAGAGAGGACAGCTGTAACGCGTCTTCACCATAACAGGCCGAAGGCCAACGGGCCGACGGCCCAACAGGCAATACATGAGCGCTCGGCTATGATGCGCTCGGACAAACGGAACAAATCAAACAACAAAACGTCCTAAGTCCGATGGAAGTGTCCAGACCACTACACACCGGACTGGGGGGCTGATGACGTGTGTCCGAGTAAGGCCACACCACAAACACATTATGGTGCAAACCTTATCTCAACACACCAGTAACTAAGTACAGGTCGACCTAGTCAGTGGCCGACCACTACTTAACAGGCCACTAGGCCGACCGCCGACAGGACCAAAGGCCAGCCGACAGTAGTTGGTCTGGCCGACAGCCACGTACAGGTCGACCTAGTCAGTGGCCGATCACTACTTAACAGGCCACTAGGCCGACCGCCGACAGGACCAAAGGTCAGCCGACAGCAGCAGGTCTGGCCGACGGCCACCTAGCTGTCAGGCTGACCGACAACAAGATAGATGACCAGTCGACCCCCGACAGGGCCGACTGCCAGTCATTACGCTATTAGGACAACTGGTGATAATCTAAGAATTAGCCGACCGCTAATCATCCATCACCAGGCCGACCGATAGCCTTCAACTTCAACCTATATCCCAACTAGTTGTTTGATCCTAGTTAGGTCGAAAGATATAGGTACAGACCAACGCTCAAAGCATTTGGCTGGCACTCCTAGGCCGACACCTTCCCCAAGACCATTGCCCGAAATGGCTACTGGGTAAGTTGTGCACAGGTCGGATGCCAGACCTGCAGCTCCCTACTTTGGGACACTACGCATTAATGGCAGTACAAGACAAGGGTTGTGGGCTATAAATACCCCACAACCACCAGGTAAGTTCTCATTCAATGCGCACCCTCTCGGCTGATTATACTTAATCTCTCGAAACGCATATTGATTCTCACGCCCGAGCTTGGTCGCAGGACACCCTGTCCTGCCCTCCAAGAACAACGGCGTTTTCTGTTTTGCAGGTCTTAGTTGAATCAAGAGGAAGCCGAGCCGACTGCTAGCGAGACATCCGACTGCTAGCTAGGAGACTCGGGTCCGACCACCTGTAGTCCGACTGCCTAGGTGACTCGTCCTAGGCTAACCCCTATCTAGTCATCTTTGGTAGCCCGATTCTACAGTCATGATGTAGAGAAGACGAGGAAGCACGTCAAGTCGTTTTCTCGACTTTCCAAACATGATAATATTATATCCTTGTTGCCCTTATTTAATAAAAGTTGAATGCAACTGCGTGTATATTTAATAAAAGTTGAATGCAACTGCGTGTACAAAAAGTCGGGGTATGTAACTATGTAATGCAAGTATAAAAAGGTATTTTACCACTTTTGTGTGGACTTTGATAATACTATGATTCCATTTATGTTCGGGTTTTGGTAATTTTGTTTGTTTGCACGAATTTAGTAAATAAGTATTGAGAAGATAAGGTGTATATATTTTCGATAGTAAGTCATTTATATGAGGTTTTAGATTTTTTTTAACGAAGCTTTAATTAAACACAACTCCCTAGTAAGACGTCAGGGCGAGGGGGAAAAATACACAACAAAACAAAAGGGAAAAAAAACAACTTATATTTTATACTTATCTCAATCTTTCCATGTGATGCCTCCCATCTACCTCTATTCTTGACACATAGAAAACTTTAGCATTTGACTTCTTTGAACATCAACGGAGTGGAGGGCTTCTTGCCTTGAAAAACAACTCCGTTCCTATGCTTCCAAATCACCCAATCGGTAGTAATAATAACCGCATAAAAGATCGACTTCGCTTTCCTATCATAGTGTGCCTCATCCACCACTTTAACAAGCTCTTCCAACTCAAAGGCATAGATAAGGGGCACCCGACACCATCGCGATATCTCGAACCACAACGAGGCCGCAATGTTGCACCCAATCAATAGATGGTACGCCGTCTTCGTGCCCTCCCACAATAAGGACAACTTCCGTCCTTGATATGAATATTCCTCCGGATTAACGCGTCTTTAGTGGAGACTCTCCCTTTCAATGCTCTCCAAAAGAATAAATTGAGCTTTGTAGGCACGAGCTTATTCCATGGCATGATGAACGAGGTCGGATCACAAGCCTACCATTTAACCAATTTCTTCAAACTGCTCACGGAAAACACACCTGTTGAGTCTCCCACCCACCAAACATGTCGACCTTCCACTTGAATAAGGGTGCTCAAGTCCACTTGAGTCTCCCACCCACCAAACATGTCGACCTTCCACTTGAATAAGGGTGCCCAAGTCCAGTGAATGCCCCTGAAAAAAATAATTAATGCTAGCAATGGAATTCCAACTTCCCCCAAGGGATCGGTGAGAAGGAATCAGCCCGTGTTCATTTCTTTTTAGATGGTACCGCCCGGCTAAGAAAGCCATTTGCGGCTCAGAGATGGTTGACGTAAGCGGACCTTTGATACTGTTGGTTAGGACCTTAGAAATAATTTTCGGTATGCACCCCACAAGGCTTATGGGCCTAAAGTCCACAAGTGATTGGGGATCTTGACACTTAGACCCTGTTTGGTAGCCTCTAATGTCTCTTAATGGTTATTCAGACGTTACCTCTTAATGGTGCCTCTAAATGATTAAGATGTTTAAGAGAAATTGAATGATTAAGAGGTAACCTCTTAATGCCATCAGAAATCACATTCTCTTCTCTTCTACTTTGTAAGACTATTAATAATACTATTAAGAGGTAACCTCTTAATAACATCAAGAGGCTACCAAACATTCTTTTAGCGATGAGGTGAATGAAAGCCGCCCCACACCCTTTACCAATAACTCCGTCTTCAAAAAAAACATTGAAATACTTGAAAAAAATTATCCTCTAACATACCCCAAAAATGTTTAATGAACGAGAAAGTAAACCCATCCTGCCCAGGGGCTTTATCACTACCGCACTCTCAAACCGCCACTTTAATCTCCGATTTAGAGAAGGGCAACACTAGACCCCTCCCTTCCTCTACCGATAGCCTATTAATCCCCTCACACTTCATCTCCGGTTTCCAACCATATTGCTTTTTAAATTTCTTCCGGAAATAACAACAAACCTCTTTCTTGATCAGATCCGGATCCGACACCCACCGGCCGTCGATGACCAGCCCGTTGATCCTAGAAGCAGCGAGATTGGCATTGTAAATACCATGAAAAAAGCTCGAATTTTCATCGTCATCAACCCCCAATTAATTTGGCCTTTTTGCTTAATGTCCTCAATTCAGTTAGCTTCAATCTCCAACAGGCGATATTTAGCCACCTCCCAAGCTTTGTTATCATTCATATTTAAATGGAAAATGGTGGCCAGAACTTCGAATCGACTACATAAAGCCATGGCTTCCTCCTTTTCTTTATTTTCCACCGACGTCACTTTGAACCTCCAATCTTTAATTGCCAATTTAATTCTTTTAAGTTTTCTAGCAGCCTTACATCTGGTCTCATGTTCGTATCCATCTCCAACGACCAGCCCCTTCATTCACCACCTTTTACAGCTCCGGATTCTTTAGCCACGATGAGAAAAACTTGAACAAAATCGGCCCAAAATCTCCCATCTTCAGTTTCAGCAAAATCGGGCTATGGTCGGACCATAACCTTGGCATAACCACGACCGAAGCATTGGACCATTTACCCGGAACCTAATTACACACAAGAATACGATCAAGTTTGCTAAAACTTTACCTTGGCCTTCCATGTATGTGAATCGATCTCCGGCCATATTAAATCCCGCACCAAGTTAGCACTAGCGATGAATTAATTAAACTCAGCAGCGTTTGCCGGGTTGAAAGAAGAGAAACGACGATCTTCCGGAACCCTCACTTCGTTGAAGTCGCCCGCCAAAATCCACCACCCATCCATCTTGCCTTTCCACTCGAGCAGATCCTGCCATAAAAGCCTATTCGTCGTGACCCCTTGCGCATTTATGTTTGCATGATAAGAAGTTCCAAAGTAGTGAAAGTAACTAAAATACTAAATAATGAATGTTTCATTATCTTAATTAAATTAGTTTTAACATTGTGTGTGATTATTGTGAGTTTATTATTTAATCAAAATTATTATAGAAAACATTACACTTGTACATTTTTAAGCAAAATTTAAAAGGTGCGTCATCTTTTACAAAAAGGTTGTCCTAAAATTTGAAAGGTTGATTACGACAAAAACATAACGCCCCGAATTTAATAGACATGGCAATCATCCTACGAAATATATGATTATGCTTTATGAAGTGTGGGATTGTGAGTACAGTGAATGGAGCTCAATAAGAGGATAATTTTTATTGATAAAGGTGGGAAAATTATTACAGTAGAAGGAGATGAGGAAGATGACTCATAACAAACTTCATAATTTTCAATATCCTCACACACACCTTACATTCTCCCTATAAAGGCTTCACTAGAGTTGGTTACTCTATGATGACGTGTCACCCCAATTTGTAGTCTTGCAAATGATGTGGTATTTTGGTCATTCTAGAACTTTTTCTTACCTCTTTGTGATCTAAACTTGGGACCTGATGTTGTGAGTCCCTAATACTATTTTCCTTTATAACATTACCCCCATCTTTAGCATTCACCTTATCCTCAAGGTGTAGAGTAGGAAAAGCCTAGAGAAGAGTGGACTTATCTTCCCAAATAGCATCAGTAAGTGGAAGGCCTTCCCACTGTACTAAGCACTGTTCCACAGGTTGCTCGGAGCGAAGGATGGTACGAACCTCTAGAACTTTTTGTGGTTGCAAAATCAGAGTAGCCGAAGAATCGACAAGGTGTAACGGGGTAACTTGTTGCTCCGGAATACCATGGCAAGGCCGCAAGAGGGAAACATGAAAGACATTGTGTATTTGAGCCATACTAGGTAAATCAAGTTTGTAAGCAAGAGACCCTATTTTGGATAGAACTTTATAGGGCCCAAAGTACCGTCTGCCAAGCTTATGATGTCGTTGAAGACGAAGCGATCCTTGGCGGTATGGTTGTAGTTTAACGAAGACCCAGTCGCCCGCTTGAAAGGAGATGTCACAGTGCTTCTTATCGGCTTGTAATTTCATTCTGGTTTGAGCTTGTGCCAAATTCTGCTTAAGCAGGGAAAGAACTTGGTCACGTTCTAATAGGTGAGTGTCAATTAGAGGATTACCAGAGGCATCGCGAATGTAACGAGTGATAGTTGGGGGTTTACGACCATAGAGGACTTCGAAAGGAGTCATTTTGGCAGCAGTTTGGTATGATGTGTTGTACCAATATTCCGCCCAGGGAAGGAGGCGAAACCATTTTTAGGTTGGTCATGCACATAACAACGAAGGTTCATTTCTAAGCATTTGTTTAATGCTTCCGTTTGACCATCGGATTGGGGATGGTACGCAGTGCTAAAAGCAGGGGCGGATCCAATATGTATCCACCGGGTTCACGGGAACCCAGTGGATTTCGAACTTTTAGTGAAAATATATATAAAAAAAATAGGAGTGAATCCTTATATAGTTTAGGAGTGAATCCTATCTACAAAAGGATTCTAGCTTAGCTGGTTAACCTTCTTACGTATATGAGTGAGGTACCAAAGTTCGATCCTGTCCCTCTCCTGTTTCTTATACCCTTTTATTTTAATTTCCCTTTTATTTTAGTTTGTTGTTTATTAGTGAGTAAATAAATAAATAAAAAATACTTCAATTGTCGGGTCTTGAACATGCGTTTATCAAATGAGAGTTGCTATCTTACCAAGTGGACTAAACTAACATTTTTGTTAATATTTTGCTTTGGTTAAAATTTATAAAGAAAAATTTACATAAAGTATAAGTCTAACTTTAATAACTAATTATTAAACGAACACCTTATCGAAGATAAGAAGATGTCAATAAGATTAGAAAACACACTCGGCCCGACCCGATAAGACCCGAAGCGATTAAACTTAAAATTTTGATATTTAGTTGTTAGAATTCCGACCACTGAAAAAAGGTGAACCCAATAAAAAAAATTCCTGGATCCGCCCCTGGCTAAAAGAGAGATGGGTGCCCTGTAAACGGTGGAGCTCCTTCCAAAAATCAGACATAAGGCGAGGGTCACGGTCCGTAACAATATCGGTAGGAATACCATGTAAACGGATAATCTCAGAAATAAACACGGCTGCAATACTTGAGCTATTAAAAGAGGTTGAGAGACCAATGAAATATCCATACTTTGAGAGCCTATCAACAACGACCATCACTACTGTTTTACCATATGAAACCGGTAAGCCGGTGATAATGTCCATGGAGATACTTTCAAAAACAGCTGTTGGAATAGGGAGTGGTTAAAGTAAACCACCAGGGGCCAGAAAAGAAGCCATCATTTGTTGACAAACCTGACAATTCTTGATGAAAGTTTCAACATCAGTACGCATATGTTTCCAATAAAAGTTCGAGGACAAACGATGAAAGGTGCGCGTGACACCAGATGCCCCCCAATAATCGATGTGTGGAACTCAAGTAAAAGTTTCTGACATAGAGAAGAACCTGTGGGAATTACCAAGCGAGAGTTGTAAAACAAAAGATTATCTTTGAGGACATAGTTAGGAAAACTAGCAGGGTCTGTGCGAACTTTTTGGTACAAGGATACCAACTCAGAATCCGCGGGAATGGCGGCTTTTAACTCCTCAACAAATGAACAATCAAGCCATGAATATGTGAAAATATGGGAGGAATGGACACGGGACAACGCGTCAGCAGCACCATTTTGTTTACCCGGGCGATAGAGTATATCAAAATCATAACCAAGGAGTTTACCGAGCCATTTGTGTTGATCCGGTGTTTGGATTACTTGATCTTGTAGGTTTCGAAGGGACTGTTGATCCGTAATAATCTGAAACTTGCGACTAAGTAAATATTGACGCCACTTTGCTATGGCTTGGGTAATAGCAAACATTTCTCTTTGGTAAGTTGAAGACTGTTGCATACGAGGGTTGAGTTTTTGACTAAAGTAAGCAATGGGATGACCATCTTGAGATAGAACAGCCCCCACACCTGTACCCGAGGCATCGGTCTCCAATGTGAAGGGTTTAGTGAAGTACGGAAGACGTAAAACCGGTGTGGTGCTGAGTAACTCTTTAAGCTTTAAGAAGGCCTCGTTAGTAGTGATTGTCCACACATAAGCGTCTTTTTTAAGCAAATTAGTAAGAGGACCGGCGATTGATGCATAATGGTGAATAAAACGCCTATAATAGCCGGTGAGACCAAGAAAGCTACGCACATCCTTAACAGTTTTTGGTGTTGGCCATTGTTGAATTGTGAGAACTTTAGAAGGATCCACTGCAATCCCAGCGGCTGAAATGTAGTGACCTAAATAAGCAACTAATGTTTAACCAAAAGTGCACTTAGACAATTTAGCAACTAGTTTATGATCCAATAATGTTTGAAATACAATTCTTAAATGCTCCAAGTGTTCAAGCCAGGTAGGGCTGTATATGAGAATATCATAAAAAAATACGAGCACAAACCGACGCAGAAATGGACGAAAGACATCGTTCATGAGACATTGGAAAGTGGATGGAGCGTTTGATAACCCAAATGGCATAACGAGAAAATTGTAATGGCCGTCATGAGTGCGGAAAGCGGTTTTAGATATTGCCCCTTCTTGTAGTCGGATCTGATGATAACCAACAAGTAATCTAACTTGGAAAAAAACTTAGCCCCATAGAGTTCATCGAACAATTCATCAATAGTAGGAAGAGGAAATCGATCGCGCACCGTGATGGCATTAAGCGCCCTTTAGTCCACACAAAAACGCCACGTGCCATCTTTCTTGTGAACCAGTAATACCAGGGAAGAAAATGGACTATTACTAGA
>JBCNJP010007105.1:0-17067 GCA_039602395.1 Deinandra increscens subsp. villosa | reverse complement strand
TTTGGACACAGAACCATAAGCATGTTTGTCTTTGTATATATATACAATAATAATAACATGTAGTAAAATAGTAAAGCAAGAAGTAAACAAGTAACCGACCTAAAATCATTTACAATATTTTGTGACCCACATAAGTCCTAATGGTAGAAGTTTGTGACAATAGGAGTAAAGGCACCCTAGAACACTAAAAACGTACCTAAGTTTAAAGATACACCTAAAATATAGCACTGACCCTATAACTAAAGAAAACCCAAGAGAATGAAAATCATATACATAGAAGGTAACACTACAATATTAATTGTGGACTCTTCACTTTTGCCTTTTAACTGATACTTAAAATACGATCGTCATGGGATTTTAAAGTTCTAGCTAAAGCCTAAACGTGATCTCGGCTAGCCGTCTTCAAGCAAGCAAAAGGCTTATGCATGTGAGTTTGTATGAAAAAAATGCAAGGGAAAGAACGTAAATGAAGTCATTATTGATATACTCTTAAAATTTATTTTCAGAATTTGTAATTTAAACGTATTAATTAATATCTTTGATGTAATTTGCAATTTTTCTCTATGAGAATTTTTACAATTATATATCTACGAAATGAAACAATATAGTAACTAGTATATGTTTCGACGTGTCACCTTGAATCGTGATCCAAGCCCACCTATATAATTTACGTTTCTTAACGTATTATTCAAATTGTAAACCAGCAAAGAAAAAACTTGACGGTCTAGAAATGCAAATAATGAAATCGCAGGGTACCTTTTCATAAATTGTGTTTTCGTTTACCGATCCTCCAAGACAACCCACTGCACTTTTATAGAGCCTGAAGAACTCAAATTAAACATCCGATCTGCAAAAACAATCCCTAATTCTCCTCTCAAAATCACCAAATCAGTTTGCTTGCGAAATCAATCTAGATGTCGGTAAGTTCCGTTCTCTCTCAACGAATTACACATTTCTTCATGTAATTTACATAACAAATAGCTCTTACTCTTGTTAGAAATCGTTAAAAATCGCTGATTATTTCGTCGATATGGTTCGATTCGATTCACAACCTTTCGTACGACTTTCAATAGTCAATTAGGAGTTTAATCACTTTGAATGTATTGAATTTGTAATCCTTAGTATTAGGGCAGATTTATCGGTGAAAATTAGGTCAAGTTTTGGTTGTATGATCATGAGCCTTTTACGGTCCCTCAGGAACATCTCTGTGATGAAATGATCACATGAAAATTAATATGATTTTTGTTGACAGATTTTCGAGTACAATGGAAGTGCCTTGGTGGCGATGGTAGGTAAGAACTGCTTTGCTATCGCTAGTGACAGGAGGCTTGGTGTTCAGCTTCAAACCATAGCCACGGATTTCCAACGTATTTTCAAGATTCATGATAAGCTTTTCCTGGGACTTTCTGGTCTTGGGTCAGACACTCAAACACTGTAAGTATTGATGTCACTGATTTAGGGTTTCACAGTAACAAATATTTATATCATGGTTTATTATTGTAAGTGTTGGATGTATATCTGGTTGGTTTTTTTTGTGTAATTTATATGTTTTTTATTGGTATTTTGTGTTCTTGTAGTTATCAGCGGCTTGTGTTTCGCCATAAACTGTATCAGCTACGGGAAGAAAGAGATATGAAGCCTGAAACTTTTGCTAGTCTTGTCTCTGCTATGTTGTACGAGAAAAGGTTAGAATAAAACTTTTTATTTATTTATTTTGTATTTGTGTTTCTGATGTATAGTTGTATCCTCATCCATTTATTAGTCACTTTGTCTGTCACTCTATCCCATGAAAGTTGCACCAAATTTTGAAGAGAACTTTAGGAGCTTCTTGATCATACTAGTGCTAACGGAATTTCTGTTTCAAAATGAAAAATTTTCTTCATGCCTGGATTATGTATATGCAAAGACTCTCTCAGTTAACTTCTTGTAATGAGTCTCAGCTAACTAGTTGTAAATGGATAATTCCTAATACTGTTTATGTGCTTAAAAACTCAGAATTATGAATGGTATGATGGAGGAAGTATATTAAATTTCATAACAAACACTTTGGATTTTAAAAAGCACATGCCTAGGTGCAATACGACTTCAGGCGCAGGGTATCTCGCTTATGACTTGGTGAGGCACATGGTGTACAAAAAATGCACTTGAGGTGTGCCTCTTGTACATGGGGAGTTTTTGTGCATCAGATTATTGTGTATATACTTTTTAGGTTTTACATATAGCTTTTATTTATATATCAAATCATATATAAAGCTTATTTGTAGCTAAATTTAAGTTAGGTGTTGCCAAAAATGAAAAATCTATGAGAAATATAAAACATTTATATAAATAGCAGTACGAAGAACGGTGGCATCTGTGACAAGATTGTTTGTTAATCATGAACTTAATAAGCAATAAATTGACCTCAAAAATGTTATAAATGTACATAAATGTTTTTTTTTCTATGATCTGTATGATCAGTAACCCTTAAATGTGGATATAAGTCACTACATTGTGATTCATGATCCATATTATGGATCTGCATGTGTCCAGTCAATATAACATGATTAGCTGGCTTTGTATCTCTTATATATTTTTTTTAATAAGAAGAGATTTAATATAAAGAGTAAACAGCCTCCTGTTATTAAAGTTTAGTAATGTGATATAACTGCACCGCAGTCCATGATAAGGAAGGCTGTGTATTGCAATCTTATAATTAAAAGTTTTTACTCCCTTTTAATGATATTTATTTCATATTGTTTCATAAAATTGTATAAATATTCGATCAATAGAATTTAGTAATATCTTGTAGGTTTGGTCCTTATTTCTGCCAACCTGTGATTGCTGGATTGGGAGAGGATGACAAGCCATTCATCTGCACAATGGACTCAATTGGAGCAAAGTATGTCTACTTTTTATGTTGTTGTTATTCATACTTTTATGTAAACCAGATGCTTTCTTTTTTCTCTTTTCTTGAAAAACACATAAATGTAAGACCAATCTCCGAAGACAGGTGTATGTGTTTTTCAAAAAAAGTTATATTTCTAGATTCACTTGTAGAATGAGTTATGTTTTCCCTTTTTTGGCATACTTACGTGTGCAAACTTAAGTTTATCATCAAGTTTGATTCGGATGTGTATCAGTAAGAGTTATGTCGTACACATAGGATGGTAAAAAATTTCTTCCAATTTTTGCAACCATGCATATTTTAATAGTTCAATGAGGTATGCTAGTATGCACTTTGGATTAAATGAATTCCTTAATTAAGCATCTGGTAATTTTAATAATAATGAATGAAGAATCATATGTGGCCTTAATATTAATCTCTCTTTATGAAATGAATAATTGTAGGGAACTTGCAAAAGATTTTGTGGTGGCTGGGACTGCATCAGAGTCTCTTTATGGTGCCTGTGAGTCGATGTTCAAACCTGACATGGTACCTTCCTCACTATATCCTGGTTCTTTTAGTTTCTCATTTTTCTTAGAGGCTGTAAAATTAGTTTTGCAACTGGCCCTGTGTATTGAAAGATAAATGCATGAGCTGATTAATATTTAACTTTTGAAGATTCAGCAACGTATCCTAAAAGTAACCTTCAAATCCAGAGACTGGGGTTTCAACCCAATTAAATGATAATGCACCCATTTGTTTTACTCTTTATGTATAACAGGTGACTCATGTTTAAATAGTACACAAAACCTATAAAGGAAATGGGTCGATACTTGATAATCCCTTAAAGTGTGTTCAAAATGCTTATAACCTCCAAAATCGTCTTATTGACATAGATAATTGGCTTATCATTTTAATAATTTGATTTTTGTAATAGTGTATCCTAATGCATTATTTATTTATAGAATATAAAAAGTACTAAGAGGTCAACCCAATCTTAATAGTGATCTGTTACCAGTACCACTTACCCAGCCCACCTCTTTTGCCAGTATGAGATATTATTCGATCCATGGGCAGCCTACCAGTTTCCCACTTGTATTCTTCACCAAAATGTGTCATGTATCTCTACTTGTTATCATGTATGCAGGATCATGAGGAGCTGTTTGAGACTATCTCCCAAGCACTTATATCGTCAGTTGACCGTGATTGCTTGAGTGGATGGGGAGGACACGTCTATGTCGTGTAAGTTTCTTCTCAAGTATATAACATGAGTGTTTGGATTTGCGTTTTGGAATTAATTCTAATCGGTAATTAGTTTGGAATAAGCATATTGTGCTTCTGTTTTTCTAATCATTTAGAGGTCAAATAATCCATTGCATACCAACTTCGACAAAGCTAGAATACTTTCTAACTATTCTTTTAAATTTATTTGAGAGGCTTTTACTCCCTATCTTTTTTTTTCACCAGATCATATTTTTGGTCATTTTATGCATTAGTTCAATAATTTGATTATATCAACTTCAAGCAGCAAAAGGAAAGTGGTTCTGTACTCGATGGCATTATCACTTTCAAAACATTCATCCAAACACCCTCTACATCCTGTTTGAGTTATATATCGTTTGTAATGGTGAAAATATTATCGTCATCTGGGGCATTCGGCATATAATTTAAAATTTTTATATGTTGTGTGCAGGACACCAACTGAAGTGACTGAAAGAATCTTGAAAGGGAGAATGGATTGATTATTTAGCCTTATTTCAGATGTTTTTGTGCTTTTGGCTTGAAACTTTAGACCAAATTTCGGACTTTTATGGTATTGTTCTGTAACGGTCAATCTTCAATGAATGTTATATTTTGAACTGTCTATTTTGGGTCTTTAAGGGTGAACCATGAAGCAATAGCAAGGTTGCTACCATGTGACTTGGAGTTCACGAGTTCAAGTCATGAAAACAACCTCTTACACTCTTACAGCAATGCATATAGAAATGTAGTTGCTACATATATATATACAAGTGAGACGATTAGCGCGTTGCAGCTAGCAATGCGGTTGTTGCGACGGTGTGAGTTGCTACGTGTTGAATGTTGGACATAATAGTGTCAATGAGAAACAACCAAGGCGGCAAACGAAACCGCTAAATGCTAAACACAAATAACCATACGCCATATAAAATAAACAAAAGCATGTAAGTTTTACTCGATGAGAAGCAACCAATCATTCAATCCAAACTGCAAAATGCTAAACACAATGAACCATAGGTCATATAAACATCACCAAAGGCATGTACTTTTCATGAGAACCATATAAAAACAACACAAAGTAGCCCATAAAGGTTTAAGGTGTACTAAAACTTATGAAAATGAAACATCTACCAATACCATACAACCACTTGGGTCTAAGTTTATTGGGGTTACCATTTCCCACCTAAAGATCGTTAATATCCAAAAAAGGGTTTCCAAATAGCCCATTGTTTACCCGAAAACGCCGCGAGTCACGATTCCTTCTTTAGTTTCCTCTTGATCCTTAATTTTTGGGGGCTGTCCTTTTTGCACCCTGCTGCAAGCACTGAATCTGTAGATGTAAAACCCAAAAAAAAAAAATAATAAATTGAGAACCAACAACGCAAACAACTGATAGTATAATTTGTTGGCTTTGCCTAGACAAAATATCCCACCTGTAAGTGACACTGAGTTTAAAGGCTTGAAATAGGTCACTCAAAGGATTGACATGTAAAAATGCTTTTTATCCTAAAACGTAGATGCACATACCCTTCCGAAATCTTAACTGAACTTCTAGACAAACAACCCTAGCTAGAACTTTCACCGCAACATATATGATTAATCGTTCTTAATAACTGGAACACCGTTTTTATTGCAGTTTTCAGAGGCATAATGTGATGTTTGTTATTGAGGCCTAATGAAATAAATAACACGAAATCCACATGCAATTGAAACCCATGTAGGAAAAATAAAAATAAAAATGCACATATCATACCTTTCTCCAGCAGTGGCTTCCTTTTGGCACTGTTGTTTTCTTCTTCGGTCACGTCAACCGACTGTTTACTTCGGTCGCTTGTTTCGGATAAGAGGCAGTTGCTCATCAGTTATGATTGTGGGTGAAGTTTTCATGTAATCGAACTACACGATGAAAGAATAATAAAAAAAAAATATACATATTATACCTTCCTCCAGCAATGTTTGCCTTTTGTTGTTGTTTTCTTCTCCTGTTATAGCAACCGCTTGTTTACTTTTGACGCCTGATCTGATCAAAAGTAGCGGGCAATCAGTTATAATTGTAAAACTTGTACAATTGAAAACCAATATAAATAAATAGTCATAGAGATAAACAATTATGTAACCATTAGCCTTTGATGTCATACAATAAGTTGGTGTTATAAAGCACAACTATAAGTAAAAAACAACACAAAAATTAGACTAACACATATGAAATACAGGTAAATAAACTCAGCAAAAATACCTATAGAGCAGATTTGTTCCAAAGCAGTCACCGAGTCTGCAGCCCTATAACCTGTAGCAATACAAAAGGAAGAAATAACATTTCAAAATCATAAATAATCTGGTAACAAATAGAGGCAATGTAAACTATATTTTCTAATATCGATAGCATAAACCGGCAAGAGTTATTCTGCTAACAAAGAGACATTCCAACACACAATCACACACAAAAAATTAAAATGCATAAGCAATAAAACACTACAACGATTTAAAAAGAATCTGAATTTAATTGATATTAGGATAATAAAGAAATCACTATAAGCCTCTAGGTGTTGAAATATCAGAAGAGTAATTTTATAAAGAAATTCCGTAAACATCAAACATATTGAATAAATTTTACCTCTTTGTGAAAGCATCTGATAGACACCTGTAACAACAAAAATTAAATGAAATAAGAAGAAGAAACCTCAGTACGGCAAAAAAAAAAACATGAGTTCCCCAAAGAAATCTCGTAAACATAAAAGATTTTTGACTCAATCGTACCTCTTTGTGAAAAGCCTCAAATCGAAGCCTGCAAACACGAAAATACCATCAAATAACAACAGTAAACCTTGGTAGAGCAGCAAATTAACACATGCAAGAGCAAATACATACAAAAAGCAAGAGAAACCAACAAAAATTACCTACAAACATACCAAATCAAAGGAGAAATGTCGTAAGGAAGAACGATGAGAGAGAGTACAAATGGGTAGGAGCTTAAAGAAATCGAAAGCGGGAATAGAGTACAGAGGCGAAATAAAAACCTGTTTATGAAACTGCTTTGATCGATGCCTGCGACAACTGCTTTGCTCGCCTACTCTAAAACCCTAATCACGGCCCTGAATCGAACCACCGCAACCATCCGAGTCCCTCCTCTGCCTACCTTCTCCCGCAACAACAACCAAAAACGATTGAAAATCGAAGGTAACCGGTGCTGCTAAGACCTGATCGGAGGAAGAAAAGGAAGAATCGAAGGCCATATCTAGAACCATACCGTGTGAAATGTACCCTCGAACAGTGCTCGTGTACCATTTCACAGTGTAGCAGGAATGAAGACATGTTTAAAGCAAAGGCTGACCATAAAAATAAGGGGCCCACGAAAGCAGCAACTTGATCCAGCAAGTGAACTTCTATGTGCATCACCAATTGTAATTCAGCTTCAAATGTGATACATATTTATGCATAAGAAGTTGTAACTTGAGCATCAAAGATGGTACTACATGTTGTGTATTGTATTATAGTTTAATTGGCCCTCTACCCAAGTCATCAAAGACGGCTGTGTATGAAACCAACAGAACATGACCAAAAGATTCACAACTTCTTTGTCCTGATACGTACCATTGCCAGTTGCCTAGGTTGTCTTAGAAATCATCTTGTGGCACATTAAAAGATTCACAACTTCTTTGTCCTGATACCTACCATTGCCAGGTGCCTAGGTTGTCTTAGGAACCATCTTGGACACATTAGTTTCTGACCTGCAATAGCATCAGTCATTTTAGCTAACTAAAGTTATGTAACATAACAGGTTACCTCGTGAGCTTGAAGTTCCACTATTCCCTTGATCACCTAATAGGTCATCAAACAAGTTTGGGCCTTTCTTGACTATCATCATTATCACAATGCCCTTTGGTAAAATTTCCAATAATGCACATATTCATATTTTCTCACAACTTGTAAACAAGCATTCTTATCATGATTTCTTACTTACATAGGTTTCTTTTATCAATTCCAAGCTACCAATTATAACATGATTTAGGTGGAATCACCTCCAACCCATCATCAATTCATACAAGAAATCAAATCATACTACCAATTTCACAATTCTATTAGGTAGTTATCTAGCATGAGGGTTCATCTAGTGAACTAGGTGGCATAACCACCAATTTTACATCATTCTAAGTTCCTACAAGTAGAAACATGATCCTAGTAACATAAAATGTAAACATCATTCATCAATTTCAGATTTCTACTCCTAATTTTTGCAACCTATACATGCAAGGATTTGGGATTTACTTACTTGACACTAGAGTAGCTATGTGAAGTTTAAGCCTTCCAATATCTTATTTGGCATTCAAAAATGACAGCCTTACTCTTGATTATGCAGAATTTTGATTTGGGGCTTGGGAGGGGGGTTTGGGTCGTTCACCAGGTCATGGGATACGACCTCCTATCCATCCCCAATTCTTTAGTTTATTCCATTTTTGTCTAATTACAGATTTGGTCCCTCTATATTTAGTTTTTGAGTTTAGCCACCCCAAACTCTATTTTACAGTTTAGACCAAGAATTTTCTTATGATATCAAATACTGACCAAAATAAAGGTTATTATTAATTTTCCATGTTATGACTATTGAATATTGAATGTCCTGATCGACGTCTAACCGATTGGGTGTAGACCCGTAAAAGTCACACTGGGGTCAATGAACAAAAGTCTAATTATTAAATAATTAGCAAACAAACGAGATAAATAAATAATTAAATATTATTTGTTTTAAGTAACAAAACAAAAGCATTCGTAAATAAATGGTTTACGATAAAAGATGAATTATATTCGTTGTCACTGGATTGACAACTAAATATAATTGGGTCGCGAGTGTGGGATCGGATTGGGCTTTTACTTGCTAAAAGCCCATAATGGTTTTTTTAAAGGGATTACGGGTGTCATTTGCAAGAGACACATAAAACTAGACGAAACCCAAAACCCCCAAAACCCCAAACCATCGCCACCCCACTCCTCTCCGTCGGATCGCCGCCGTCGACTACACCCTCCCGGAACTCGCCGCCACTCAATTCCGATGGACCCACGTCTTGCCGCCGCCGTGTCTCCACCCGCAGACCACCGTCCGGTGGTCTTGGCACTACCGCCGTAACCAAGGCCGCCACAAGCGACCTTGGCCACCGCCTCCTCGAAACCGACCACGTGGCCGTCGCCACTTTCTGTCGTCATCGCCGCTCCTCCTCCGCCACCTTCGCGTGACGCCGACGATCTGAATCGACCCCGGCTACTCGCATCGCGGAGCGCTCGGTCTCGGACGCCGCAATACGCAACGTCGTTTCATTACCGCCACCGCCGTCGGTTCGCTTTCTGTCACCGCCGCCAATGCCGAAGCCGTCAACAGTTGTCGAAGGTCTGACTCATAGAATTGAGTCGGGTGTCTCGGTTCAACCTAGCATCAGTTCGTTGAATCCCGGTGTATCGAACGATTGTTCGGATCCTGCCAAGGTATATCTAACTCGATTATTTAGATATATATTTATTTATTTATATTCTGTATTTGCGTTTAGTCCAGTGATATGAGGTTTTATATATTCGCATTGTAAAACTCATTTTCCGCTGCGTATCTGTTTTAGATATTTAATTTCGTTAAATATTTGTTTTAAAATTTTAACGGGCAATCCAGATACCCATTGTGAAACCCAATAGTGGTATCAGAGTCATGATCACCGCACGCAAATCAGAACCGGTCTTTTTATAACCGGTGGTTCGCAATTTCTATTCGTTCCAAATTGCAAATTGAATTACATGCTAATTCTTATTTTATTCTATTGTGTGTTATGGCCGACCCTTTTATGTTAAATGCATGTTTTGTGTTTTATGACGTGCTTTGGTTATTCTCTGGTTTGGCCCTAACTGTTGGCCCATGGTATATTTTTGGTTTTGGTTGCCTGCTGTTTTCGGGATTCAAATTTGTAACTAGAGATAGATTTACTTTTGTAAATGTCAATTTTATAAAACTAAGACCAGAAGATCAAGCACTTGCCAAAAGAAGTCTGGAGGTCAGTGGGAGCTGAACCGGATGCGGGGACACATAAAGATGCATTCCTTGTGGTTGTTCACTTTTCATTTTTTTATGGCCCTTTGGTCTTGCTAATATGGCTCTAGCAAGAGCAAGACCTTAATGTCGTTAACACACAATTATATATCATTCGCGACGCATAGATATTTTAAATAGGTTATTTAAAATACAAGTCCCGAGTGATGATATGGTTTATCGTTTGTGTCTAGCGATCACCAACATTAAAACTGAATTTTAATATCTCTATCTAGTAATAAAAAAATGATAGTACATGCCATCCAAAATCAAGTCAAAATTGGAACATATTTACCGATGCATCAGTGTTGGAGTATTTAACACCGCACTTGGTGTTCATGGTATCTTCCAAAGTGTGGACATTGGAGTATTAAACACCGTGTCTGTCACATTAACCATTTGGGATTACTATTGCTTTCTTTGTATATATTTGTAGTGTTGGAGTATTAAACGCCGCACTATGAGTGTGTACAAATAAGGTGGGCATGGATGAGGCTACACGTATCGCAACAATACAAAAGATTGTATTTTGCGGCTTCATACCGAGAGTTACGACTAGAATCTCGTAACTGATACTCGTTGTCAGTTTGGTTACACAACTTGCTCCTGAGGCTCACTTAGCGGTCTCAAGTAACTTGGCTAATCAAATTCTCAACTTTCTTATAAAATAAATCTTTCCACTTTATAATAAGAAAATATTTTACATCAAAAATACTAATTATAAATTACTTTACTTATTTCAGAAGGCTATTGGAAACTCAATTTCATTAAGTTCAATGGTAAATCTCGACCCGTTCACTAAGACCAACTTTCTATCATGGCAAACCCTTAGAAAATATTTTGAGGCTTTTCAGGAAACTCTGTCCTTTACCGACCCATCCCGAGCATACCATCTTACTTGCTAAATGATCGCTCACGTATGGAGATCCAAAAGCACACTGACGTTTTTAAAGACGTCACTGAGCTTATGTTATCTAGCATGAAACAGGATTATCGGTATAACTTTATTGACATGAGTGTCTACGGCATCATGAGGAAACTCAAAGATCTATTTGAGTTGATTCAAAGTAGCGAACAGTGCAATGCACTTCAACAATTTGTGAACTGCACAATGTCACCCGATTCTTCACCTTATGATCATGTCGTGATGATGAAAGCGTATCACGACAAGCTGATTGACCTCGGCTATACCATTCCGGAAGGAATGGACTTGGATGTAGTTCTTGGTTCTCTGCCCGAGCACTATCGCATTCATGCGATTAATTGTTCGGCTCAGACAATCGAAGAGTTTATGGCATTGATTCCCAATGTTAGGATCAGGACCACGCCAGACATGCTCAGAGTTGCCGATACAAGAATCACCAAATCCAAGAACAAAGGAAAAGAAAGCAAGGGCAAGAAACCACTGGCGCCACCTTCACAAGAACGTCAGTGCTTTGAATGTAATAAGATGGGCCACTGGAAACGCAACTATCCCATCTACATTGCTAAGATCAAGATGACTAGAAACTCCGGCAAGGGTTCCTCATCAGGTATTTCAATACACGTTACTGAACTTTTCACTGTTTCCTCCAATACATGGGTATTTGATACTGGGTGTGGTTACCACATTGTTAATGTTTTGCAGGAGCCTGAGAAGTGGAAGAAGATAGAACAAGGCGGCATGGAACTCATTGTTGGCGATGGGAAAATAGTCATGGTCTTTGCTACCGACATATATCTGTCTTACATGCCATTTTGGCCTTATAGTTACTTTAGATAATTGTTTATATGCACCTGCTTGTCCAGGAACATTATATCTGTCTCTTCTTTATTTGAAGAAGGTTTTAAGTACAAGTTTGATGGTAATACCATTTTAACCTACTTTAATGATATCTTTTATTTCGAGGCTAAACCTCGACATGGTATATATGAGATAAATGTTCAAATGAATGATCAACTCTATCATGTTTCCAAATGAAACAAAGTTGACAATAATGATTCCTCTCTATGGCATCATCGACTTGGTCACATAAGCAAGGCTCGCATCAAAAAGCTACAATCTGCTTGGATTCTTAAATCCAATGACGCAAATTCCTTCGACGAATGCGAATCTTGTTTATCTGGTAAACTCACCAAGTCACCCTTCACCCATGTAGATGACGGGCCGAAGGTTTTTTAGGCTTCATATACACTGACGTGTGTGGACCCTTTCAAACCGAAACGAGAAATCGTGAAAGCTACTTTGTGTCTTTCATAGATGACTACAGCAGATATGCATACGTTTATCTGATGAAACACAAACATGAAACTTTTGACAAGTTCGAGGAGTTTCAGAAAGAAGTAGAGAATCAACAAAATCGAACTATTAAAATACTTCGATCAGATAGAGGAGGTGAGTATCTTAGCACTGAATTCCTCGATCATCTTGTCCCACTCCATTTGGGGTTATGCTCTCTTAACCGCCACTTTCCTAATTAATCTGGCACCGACCAAGAAAGTGGACAAGACCCTATACGAGATATGGAGCAGATCTTATCCAAAGTTATCATATCTCAGGGTATGGGGATGTGAACCTTATGTCACTAGTGAATCTGACAATAAAGGTGAAAAGGTAATTTTCATCGGATACTATAGTAATACCGGTTATTACTTTTACCATCCTGAAGGAAACTATGTTTCCATCAAAAGGAAAGGTAAGTTCCTTGAGAAAGAATTTCTCAATAAAGGAACCAATAGTGATCCAGTGGATCTTGAAGAAATTCAAGAAACACAAAACCCTGAAACGGTCATTGCGTTTGACCGACAAATGGTTGTCGCAACATCAGACCCAAACACAAGTGATGAGTAAATGAGATCGTCGGATGTGTCTTCATATCCGACCATCAGACATTGCAGGTACATGCAGGGCGAGGATCTGAGTTAAGATCCGAGTTGAGAACCAGAGAAGCGGAGTCAGGAGTCTATAAATACTCGAGATTGGACCTAGATTAGGGATGCTTGTATCATTTAACTTTGATCACTTGTAACCTTCTCAATCAATAAACATTGCTTACTCTCTCTAAGTTTAAGTCTCATTCACTTTCTCACACACTTTTGTGACTTGGCGGTAAAGGTGCTCATCGTGACACTTTTTCCTTTTTTAGTGGCGCCATCCATTAGTTGACGGAATCCTTCGTGATTGAGTTTTGAATTGACGATGAGCGATTTAGAGAAATCCTTATCGGCATCGGCTTCGTGTGAAAAAATGAAGTCGAGTTCTTCTTTCAGGCAGAATTCAGGTTTTTCTCATGATGATTCACCGGTAAAGACTACGTCGATGTTTGCAGCTTCATTTGTGGATCCGAAAACTTTAAATTCAAAAAATGTTGAAGGATCGCTGAAATCCGTTGGTAAAAATGATTCTGTCAAGCAAGATGTAGTGGTTTTCGATGGCAATGCTGAGAAAAAAGCTGAAGATTTGTCGGTAAAAGAATTAGATGATGCTGATTTGTCGGAGTCTGACGTGGATTTTCTAAGACAAAACAAGGAATTGCTGCTGTTTCTAAAGCAACAGCGTCTCATGGAGGAAGAGGCTGATGATGTTCAGCGTCAATTGGCGAAATTTAAAAGTAAGAGTCAACGTCAACATCAATCTACGACGAAAGATGTTGTGCACATGGCGAATGCGGCAAAACCTCCGGTGAATGGTATGATACCAATGTCTTATGGTTTTTTAATCATAACTCTTTAAAGATCTCTGGTTTTGATAATCTTAATTATCGTGCTTTTTCGATGGTCAAGTATGGTTCGTTGCATTTTACGCGGTAAAAACTTTTTTGATCTGTGGACTTGGTAGATAAGATCTGGCTATTTGTTAAATTAATAAGGTCGAAGTATGGTAAAAATTTCTTACCAGAGGTAAGATGTGCGTCAATTTGAGATATGTGCTATTGTGATGTTTGATTATTTTAGTTTAATGAGAAACAGGGATGATAATTCCATATATGCCGGAATCCATGACGTCACAGTCGAAATTTACTTCGTGGATAGCAGAAGCTTCATTCCCTCGAAAGTTGAAGATGCCATCTACGGTAGGTAAATATGGGGGATTGACGGATCCAGATGATCATGTATTTGAATTTTATTCTGCTGCTAGATTGGGAAATTGGGTCGAGGAAACCTGGTGTCATATGTTCGTTCAAACATTCACTGGTATAACCAGGGTGTGGTTTGATGCACTTCCGACTGGTGGAATTGTGAGTTTTGAAGATTTAAAGGGTAAATTTCTGAGACAATTCAGTCAGCAAAAAAAATGTACAAGAGATCTGATAGAAGTGCACAATATCCGACGCAAGGATCAAGAGTCAATTGAAGATTTTATAGGGCGATTCAATAGGAAGAGTATGAAAATCTCCGGTGCAGGTGATCAACTGCGGATTTCGGGGTTCTGTCATGGGGTGAGATGTGCTCAATTGGTTGAAAAGTTGCATGAGGATCTTCCAAAATATATGGAAGTTTTGATGGATAAGGTTAGGGCTTATGTGCGAGGGAAAAATGCATGTGGAAGTTTTGTTCAGCAGGACAACCGTAATACAGTTGCTCGTGGGGGATATGTTAGAGCGGATCAGGTTAATAAAAAGTATGGTGGTTTTGTACGAAATAATGGTGGATATTTTCAGAATAAGTGGGTTAGGCCCGTGGGTTCTGTTGGTACTAGAATTCAGGAGATACTGAGCAGCTCGCATCAGCTCGCAAGCACTTCACTGTAAGGATCCTGAATTATATTTATTTACTAACGATTGCTTTTCCCTTCTTTGTTTGTTGTTCACAGGATTGACTCCAGTATAAGTCACGTGTCCTAAAGACCCGGTCAGCTGAGTAAATCGTGGACCAAGTAGACCTTAACGGCTATGTGGAAGACGTGGGCTTAGTTGCTAGTTTTTAGGATAGTTTGTTGAAATGTAATCTGTATTTAAATCGAGCTCTAGGCTTGCACACACACACCTTTTTTCAGCAATTGCAACTCTCTGCAACACTTAGAATACGAGCTCGTTTCATTTGTACTAAACACCTTCATTATATAAAAGTTTTAGGAGGCTGGTACTTTGAACCGGCCCCCGAGGTTTTTTGCTAGCCTCCTTGAGGATACTCAAGGATTCCTGGATTTTCCCTCGTTACATCCTCGTGTCAACACTCAAACTTGCATTTTTCTTGCTAACTTCATCAAACACGCTACCTCACTTACAAAGTTTGATCAACTAATTGCTTAGGCAGTTTTTGACCAAAACAATTTGGCGCCCACCGTGGGGCGAACGACGTTTGAATTCGATTAAGAGCCTTGATCTTCTTCCCATAACCGATTCTTGAAAATTTCGAGCCAACCAAAATTTACCTCAAAATCTATTTTGTGACAACCGAGAATTTCAAGGTTAACTTCCGTTAGACAAACCCGTTAGTTACGTTATAAGTAGCTAATGCATAACTAGGCCGAATACGTCCACGACCTTTGGTTGATCACCGAACCTGTCCATATGTGTTGTATGCTCATCATTGATTGTCCTTATGTGCAATGTGATTTAAATACATGACTTAGTATTGTGAATAGCATGATTAATTGTAAATACTTGATTATGTGAAAATTGCCTGAATTCGGTAGTCAGCGAAACTACCGAGCGAAATTACAGATTCGCCCGGTAGCAGGCTAGACTGATCAGTGTGTCCGAGACCAGAGCCAGTTTCGCCAGTTAGCGAAACTGCCAGCGAAACTAGCCCCTGATATAAATAAACATTATAAACCCTAGTAGCCTCATTTGCTCAAACCACACAACAACACACACACACTCTCCTAATCAGCTGAGAAGATCACCTAAGGACCAAGATCTCAGCCTCTAGACCATCATCTCATCTCATCTATCGATTCTATAATCAACCGTGAGTCCCAAAAACTATGCTTTATGTGTTTTCTATGAGTTTTCTTCTTAAAGCATGCACAAACCTTCATGATATTGCTTGATCTTCTGTATACATGCTTTAGAATGCTAGATCTGTAATAAAGTTGGTAACTTTACGTGTGAAATCCATCCATGTTAGAGATTTGTGCAAAATAGGTCATTTTAGGGTTTTGAACCTATTTTAGAGATTTGATGATCAAAATGCATGTTAAACTTGTTAAAGTTGCTTGATTTATGTTAGTAAATGCCTAGGGATGCTAGATAATGAATTGCATGTATGATCAGAAGCTGTTAGGTTAATTTTTAGGCAAATCCGTATGTTTTTCGCGACCAGCGAAACTGTTGTTCTCTGGGCGAAATTAAGTAGCGAAATTGTGTATCCTTCCAGCGACACTGACCAGCGAAACTATAGTGTCGCCGGGAACCTGACCAGACCAGCTCGAGCGAAACTATCGAGCGAAATACCTGAACGAAAGTTCAAACCAGTTTCCCTGCGAAACTAGGCTAGCGAAACTGCGTCAGCAGTTTCGGGCGAAACTAGCCTAGCGAAACTGTGTTACCGGGCACTGCCTAGCGAAAGTGCTGCCCGTGCACCTAGCGAAACTGCCTAGCGAAACTATGCTAGCGAAACTAAGACCTGACCTAAAAACCAAACTTGTGAAATTGCTTAAGTGTTATGCCATGACTTGCATGATTTTGCCATGATGAAATATGTTTGATATCTGACTCAAATGAACCCTTGTTTATGATCAACCATTGGTGTCGTGTGTCGGTATGTCGAGTCATAGTTGCAACGTGCTATGTTATGGGCCATAGTGACGTTAAGTAAAGATTAGACACGAAACTAATACTTAAGACCTAAACGTGTTCTAGGTCTTCGTTAAACAACAGTATTGGATTTACTTGAAGTGTAGCAGTGCAACCAAAGGTGAGTGTCACTAACCCGCTTACCGTGAGTCCGATGGGCCACACAGAATAACTTAACG
>JBCNJP010007102.1:0-58887 GCA_039602395.1 Deinandra increscens subsp. villosa | reverse complement strand
AGCAACACTATGTTATTCAAGCTCATTGAGCCTCTGTTGGCAAGTGCTAATTGCTTGCTATGTTGGCTGCTATGTCAGTGTATATTCAAGATGAGTTTAAAGTTTTAGGTGGAGAAATGTGAAATAAAACATTTAAATCTCTTGTTTTGAAGCTGATGGTACTTCCAGGGGTTGAAGTGTTATTCTCATAACCTGTAGGGGCTGTTTGTGACAAGTCTCTTTAATCTTTTGTTAAAGAGTTGTTAGGTTAGTTAATAGCGGTTAGCGAGCTAGGATATATATGGAGGGTTAGTTCTCTGGTTAATATAGATTTGCATTTCCTTTTCTCCCTTGTAATTCAAACGATAGTTGTTAATCTAATTGAGTATCTTGATTTCATTCCATTTTTCTTCACAAGTGGATATATATATTAATTAATTAACTTGTTTCTCTCCCGGCTGAAGTCGAGAGTTATACTTCACTAATCTTTCTAACAACATAGAGACGACCAACTTTTTGTAGAACGTCTTGATAAGGTAGTGATCATTAAAAAGGAAATGTATTATTATTATTATTATTATTATTATTATTATTATTATTAGTGATCAGATCACCCTCAAGGATGTCCGAATAATTAATTAGAGTGATGACCTAATACAAAGATTGAAAAATATAAATGATGAAACTTTGGAAATTTCACCATGTAAGAGACGAAGGACGATCGAGCACCACCGAAAAATGAGGGTAGACTTGAAGGTTTTCATATCCGCCCTTCCAAAAAGGTCTTGAAGGTTTTCAGATGTTTCGTATCAAAAGTCTCAAAGGTTTGTAGATTCGTCGTTCCAAAAGGTCTTGAAGGTTTCACTACTAGAAAAAAAGAAATTTGCTACGAAAATTTGCGACACAATATATTGTGTCGCAAAATACATACACATTTGCAACAAATTTAACACACGGTTAAAAAAAACATTCCTTGGACATTTGCGTCAAAAGAGCAACCACAAAAGTAGTTTCTCACAAATTCGTCTCAACATTGTCGTAAAATACAACTTTTTGTTAATTAAATCCGTTGTTAGACTTATTAATAATCTATTGCAACACATTGGCTACATAATTAATATTTAACATTCTAATTCCGTAGCAAATGTGACGCAAACTACTATTTTTATATTTGTAAAACATTATTAAGTATGATATTAAAGATAACATACTAGATTGTTTTTATAAATATGATATTAAAGATAACATACTAAATTGTTTTTATAAATCCCTAAATGTCAAAATTATGAAACAAATAGAAATAAAATTCTTTATTTAGTTCTTTATTGCCACACCGTTGCAACAAGTATACCTAACTTATTTTTATTAATCCTGTTTCGTAGCAAATTAGACGCAAGTTATAACTTTTATTTTAAGTTTATTCTTTTATGATAACACGTTTGATAATAATATTAACAAATTTATTTTAAAATTTTTCAACCTGTCGCAAATATGTTGCAAACATAATTAAAGCGAACTGTTATAACAACTTGACATAGATGGGAGTAAATTTTTTAAATGTTGTAGCAAATATGTCGCAAAATGTAATGTATTTCGTTACTGCAACACCTTTGCTACACATATATCCACATCCGTGTGAAATGGGACGCAATCTACTAAAGTTTGCAACAAAGTTGCTACAATCTAGTAACAACTCCAATTTGTTTTTTGTTGTTCGATATTCAAACATTGAATTTTTCATTATATATTTTGTGTAACTTATTATACCTTAATAAGTTTCATTTCACAATCTTATAATGTAGTACATTTATCTACGTTTAGGTGCACCGTTATAAGTAATAACATGTAACAGTCTTATATTTTGAAGTATAAGTTTAAAGGTGGACATATACGTACGTAATTGTTCTGAATGAGTAAAAACTTCTAAGTTAAAGTATTCCATGTATAATGAAGTTATATGCATGATATGGAACAAAAAAAGAACCTTTAAGCCGCGAAAAAAGAGAAAAATAGAATTTGATTGTTGGTTGTTGTAGCAAATGTGTAGCAACTTGTTACAGATTTCATACACTTTATTGTCGACCTAGTATAGTTTGCGACGCTTTTCAGTCAGAATAAGAAAAATTTGCAATGTATTGCAACTGTGTCGCAAACTATAACTTTTGTTCCTATTTTATTTCTTTACTGCAACAGCTTTGCTACACATATTAGTAAAATTATGTTTATTATCCACATCCGTACGTGTCAAATGGCACACAAACTTTTAAAGCTTGGAATCGAACCGAGTTTTAAGCTCATTTTTCTTTATACCCATCTCATTAAGGAATCCAAAGCAAGACTTATGTCAGGAGATATAGACGTACATAGCATCGGGGAGATGCATTTTTATAACGCGGATGCTAAAGAAAGATATGTAAGTTATCTTTATTATAATTTTTACAACAGTGTTATAACACTTATTGGTATAATAACAACCACTTTGTTCTATAAAATGTAGGAGTTGTACCATGATACTATGGTTAAGATGCATGGTTCGGATCCTAATTTTGTGATGACTGGCACACCATCTTCATCGTGTGGGATAACACCATTATATGCTAAATATCGACAAGCCCAAAAAAATGTACATTACTTTAAAAAATTACAGCAGCAGCAGCACAATTATGTAAAAAAAAAATACAGCAGCAACATTACTTAGAATATTAATGATTTTATCATTGTTTTGATATGTTACTGAACTGTATTGCTGTTGTATTTTTTTAATGTTGCTACTGGAGTTGTTTTACATAAACCATTTCTAATGTATATTAAAATCATCAATGTTACTGCTATATTTTTTTAGCACGAGTTGAACATTGAAAAAATGTAAAACAAATACAACATCAGTTATGTAAAAAAAACACAGCAACATTACTTAGAATATCAATGATTTTATCATTGTTTTGATAGGTTACAGAACTGTTTTATTGCTGTATTTTTTTAACGTTGCTACTGTATTTGTTTTACATAAACCATTTCTAGTGTAAATTAAAATCATCAATGTTAGTACTGTATTTTTTTAGCACTAGTTAGTTGAACATTGAAGAAAGTAAACAAACAAATATAGTGTTTGTTCTCAGTCACTTTGAACTTAAGTCATTATAGGTTGTTGTATTTCTTTAATGGTTTTGTATTTGTGCAAAGGTATATTTTCTTAAATGTGAACCGTCTTTTTTTTAGGTTGGAGTTTTGGTGTCCCAACTTCAAGATATTGGAGGAAAGCTAGAAGCTGAAAAAAATCTAGAATGGATTGGGAACAAATAGCAGAACATCGACTACAAGAGTAGAGGGAACAACTCCAAATAAATGAAAGATTACAAATGGAGAATGATCGTCAAATGCAAAAAAAAAAAAAAAAAAAAAAGTGGAGGAGATGGTCAAACAACAATTGCAAGTCGTTTTGAAATCGTTGAAAGCTTCGGGTGGTAGTAGTTAGATGTGTATTATGTAGACGTATGTTAACTTTTTGTTACTTGTATGGCCTAGACACTAAAACTTGGATCATAATATGTAAAGGGTTGAATTTGTAAACAGGGTATTAATGAATATTTTTTGCATTTAGCAGAAAATTTTAGAAAATTGTTGTTTTATTATATTTTTTAAATAAAAATAAAACTCGTCGCAAATATGTTGCAAATTAAGGTATTCCTTCATGTCGCTAAATTTTGGCTAAAATGTTATTAAAGATTGTTGCAAACTTGACACAAAATAAAAAAAATAAAAAAAATAAAAAAAAAATATGCTTGGTTATAAACACGTCGCAAAAGGAACTGTAGTATCCAGCAGGCACTAATGCGTAGCAAACAAAATATATAAAGTGTGACCCAAACTAAAAAAATTAAAAAATTATGCTTGGTTATAAACACATCGCAAAGGGAACTGTAGTATCCAGCAGGCACAAATACGTAGCAAACAAAATATATAAAGTGTGACCCAAACTTGTCGTAAATGAAATTTATAAAAAAGTTAAAGCCGACACAAATGTGTAGCAAACATATTTATGTAATTGACACAAATGTGTAGCAAAACATATTAATTATCCTTTGATACAAATGTGTAGCAAAACATATTGAGTGTCCTTTGACACAAACGCGTTGTAACAGATGTTAGAGAAAATTTATTAATTTGACAGAAAATGGTCACAAACGAAATAAAAAAAAAATAATTAGCTGACACAATTGTGTCGCAAAGTATAAAAGTTAAATTGTGTAATTAGCGTAATAACATTAAGTCGTGGCTTGTTTGTTAATTATGTGAGAAATTTACGACACAATTGTTTTGTCGCAAAATTGTCACTCTATTTGTAGTAAATATGTCACAAATATTTTGCGGCATTGATTTTTAGTACAATTTTTTTGTGGTAAGCGTGTCGCAAAACCGTTTTTGCTGTTGTGTCGCTAATTATTTTTTTCAAGTAGTGTTTTCAGATTCACTATTCTAAAAGGTCTCAAAGGTTTTCAGTGTTAGAATTATAGTTGTTTGTGAATGTGTAGAGAGAGAGTGTACAAAGTTGATAAGACACTGTGGTTACACCGCATCCACCGAAGTCCACGTAGGCATCCCGAGCTATCCATCAAACCATTGTGAACAACCTAAGATTACTCATTTTCATTTATGGGTATAAATTGAAGTTTATTATAAAAATTACCATGCTAATGAAAAACCAACCTATGACTCTATGAGGAATAGTAATTCTAATGTTAAATATTGGAGACATCTAACATCTTCCCGATTTTTTTTTATAAATAGTGTGAATTAAAAAAAAATTGTTTATGGGTGTGAAAATTTATTATTATGTCATTACGTAGTTTTTTTTCTTTGATTTTTTATAAAGCGTCATAGCAATTTAACTATTTTATATACTCGTATTTGCTGCAACTCGTGAGCTGAAATCTAATTTCTATTATTGTTAACTTACACCTTAAATCACATTTTAATTAGGTTTCAATTTGGGTTTTCTTTTAAAATTATTTTGCTTTTTACCACTAGAGTATAATCCAAATGGTTAATTTAAAGACAACTCACAATAAACCGAACGTGCAAAGTACAAAGTACACAATTATCTATGCGGCATGTGAGAATAAGTTAAAATGGTTTCTACCACTTCCATTTGAGTACCCATCTGGGTTTTTTTTTTCATTTTTTTTTCTTAAAGCTTTACTTTTACTTCTCCGTCCAGTATATTAATTTTTTTTCAGAGCTTAGCATAACGAGCGTCTGTTTACAACCTACGGACATGTTCCTCGTTAAACTCTAATAAAGAGAGTGTTTACGTGATACGACGGGTAATACGACACATCAATATTAAGAGTGGTCGGTAAAATCTTTGAATATTTAATTGTAAAGTATATCATATATATTTGAATGTATAATAAAATTTTATAAAATACACTAATATAAATCATAGAAAATACAATGATTTTTAGAATTTAGTTAAACTGGAAATTGATTCTTTACGTACTATATTTCTATTATTTAGTTTTTTATATGTAAAGATAGTTAAAGTACTCAAATTCATGAAAAAATATATTTTACAACCTTAAACTCTTAAAAGATAGTATAAAAAGACAATATAGTTCTTCTAAAATATATTATAACTGGATTTGCTATCCGCGTATTGCCGAGTGGATAACGCTGGTACACGAACCAGTTGCATTGATGTTATGCCACGTAAAGTAAACGAAAATACAAAAAGCAGAGTAATGATCACGTTAAAATTTGAAGACAAATGTTTAAAGTATTAAATCTACTACCTAAAGGTTACGTTACATAACTGTACACAATACACAATCAACTTATGTGTTAAATTCGTTGCGCTTATAAAAGATACAAAAAAATATCACAGAGAAAATGCAGGTTTACAAGATAGTTGCTTTTCTATAATGCTACATAAAAAACATAAGTACGAAATACTGTGTCCCGACGTTAAAATTAGAAACTAAAAGCTAAAAGTGTTGAACCTAATACGTAAAAGTTATGATACACGACTTTATCTTTTACACTATCAACTCTTATACTAAATTCGTTTGACTTAAATTAAAAGAAAAAAAAGCCCTTCAATAAAAAAAGGGTTATTGGATTTTAATAATATGAATTAAGCTCTATTGGCGGATAATAATACGAATTCAGGAATTTCCTTACAATAATACGAATTCGTCACTTAGGTGTAAAAAATGATACAACGTTAGTTTTTCACTAACGGTGTTAATTTTTGCTGACTGGACTGATGACGTGTCATGCCACGTGGCATGTTTAACCATTTTTTAAAGGGTTATTGGATTTTAATAATATGAATTAAGCTCTATTGGCGGATAATAATACGAATTCAGGAATTTCTCTACAATAATACGAATTCGTCACTTAGGTGTCAAAAATGATACACCGTTAGTTTTTCACTAACGGTGTTAAGTTTTGCTGACGTGGACTGATGATGTGGCATGTTTAACTAGGTTTTTAAAATGAGGGACTGTTTCTGTAATACCTTCAAAAATGTGGGGTTAATATAAAAAAAAGAAAAAAAAAACCTAAAAATCTAATCATCGTCTTCCTCATCCTTGCCAGTTGCCACCACCATAACCTGTTCGCCAGCAGCACCATAACCTGTTTGTCGGTGACCACCGGAATCCGCCACCACCGCCCCATTCTCCGGCTACGACAAACTCGTCATCTGGCCACCACCATAACCTGTTTGTCGGTGGTGGCCAGAGGACTCTAGATTGGTGGCAAGGATGAGGAAGACGATGATTAGATTTTTAGGTTTTTTATTCTTTTTTTTATATTAACCCCACATTTTTGAAGGTATTATAGAAATAGTCCCTCATTTTAAAAACCTAGTTAAACATGCCATGTCATCAGTCCACTTCAGCAAAACTTAACACCGTTAGTGAAAAACTAACGGTGTATCATTTTTGACACCTAAGTGACGAATTCGTATTATTGTAGAGAAATTCCTGAATTCGTATTATTATCCGCCAATAGAGCTTAATTCATATTATTAAAATCCAATAACCCTTTAAACAATTGGTTAAACATGCCACGTGGCATGACACGTCATCAGTCCAGTCAGCAAAAATTAACACCATTAGTGAAAAACTAACGGTGTATCATTTTTTACACCTAAGTGACGAATTCGTATTATTGTAAGGAAATTCCTGAATTCGTATTATCATCCGCCAATAGAGCTTAATTCATATTATTAAAATCCAATAACCCATAAAAAAATTACTATTTTTTCACGGATATCTTTCGGTATATAGTTTTAAGAGAATGAAAGGATTAAATGGATATTTTTATGTAGAGATGGGTTATTGTGAGAAGTTCGGTTTTGGTAAGAATGATAAGAAGGAATCATAGTCATTAGATCTTTAATTAAGTTTTCTCAGTTCTCTCTATTATGTGATTTTAGCGTCTATAGTTATTTGACGTTTCAGGTCAAATAAAGTTACGTACGTCAAATAAAGTTACGTGTATGAAGTTTTAAGTTTTTCTTTCTAACAAATTCTTTTTGCAGCTTATGTATAGATTTGTTAAATTTCCCCTAAATAAGTTACAGGTGAGGAATGAAGCAAAGTTGGTTTAGTGGTTAAAATTCTAAGCTAGTGGTTAAAGAGACCCAGGTTCTAGTCTCACTTACACTATTTTATGAGATATTGGTGGGCAATGAAGGATTGAGCTTGCTTGATCCTGAGTCACAAGGGATGGTTTACGGGCTTGCCCGGTTCCTGCCCGATGGTGCAAATGGGGGGCGCTCCCGGGTTCCCTCGCTTATGAGGTTCGGACTCGGGATAGTGGGTAGGTCCATAATAACTAGTCCCGATATATCGCTGAACCAAAATACCATTAAAAAAAGTTACACGTGAGAGAATAAAGGGAAAGTGGAAACACTACTCGTGGTAGTGGTCCTAATGAAAGGGCAAAAATCAATATGGCAAGTGCAAACTTCACTTTAGAATACTCCGAAGAGGAATTCTTGTGAGATTCACGAATTGGCCCTCAGATTCCAGTTATCCAATGATCACCTGTTGGAATTTTGGGAGAAAAACTAGTGAAAAATGGGTTTTTTTCACTAAGTGTGAAAATGAGTTTTTTTTTACCAACTTTGGACTAAAATAAAATACAGATAACATAGATTGTTGCCTCTGTATTTAATGGGTTTGTGTAGTTCGTTGTGAGGGCTTTCCAACGCATCAAACCACTTCCAAATCCGAGCTCGTATGGATGAGATATTGAAGCTCAAAGTTGAGGTCTCGTAACTTGTGAAGCTGCGAAAATTAGAGAGAAAAATGCTAAGTATAGCATGTTAACTCATCCCACATTGGTTGGGGAATGAAACCAAAAGTGGTTTATAAGGTGGGAACCTTACCAACTATTGTTTCCTTTAGTAGGACACATCCTTTGGACCCTGAGGGGTGCGAACCCCTAACTCGCACTCGCACTCAAACACGAGCGCGCGTGGCGTGGGCGTATGAGGCGCAATGTGGCGCACTTTGCACTTCGCTCGCATCGTCGAGAGCCGCCTTATTGTTTTTAAGTTCAACCGGAAGTTGGTCAGGTTGAAGTCCAGGCGGACAGGTTCAAGCGGAGTGGAGAGTTGAACTAGAAGAATAGGTTCAACCGGAAGGTAGTTCAAGCGGACCTGTGTGGTCCGGGCGGAACCGAGTTCAACCTGAACAGTGGTTCCGGTTGAAGTTCAAGCGGAGGTTGAACCGGAAGATCAGTTCTTCCGGATGACAGCTGTTACGCGGAGATTCCTCAGGAATGATAGCTGTAAACGCGTTTTGAGCTAATTAAGGTAATTCCGCGTTAATTAGAAATAAATTTGCATTAAAGACGTTTAATGCAAAGTTTGACTACGAATTAACTTTTGAGTGCTCAATAAGAATTCCCACCACTATAAATACAGCCTCATTAGTTGAGGCAAAACACACCGACTTCCACACACAGAATTCTTTCTCTCATTCTCATCTTCATATCTTCTTCCTATATTCATCTTGTTCGTCCGGATCTTCAAGAAATCTAAAGGTAACTTCAAGCTTAGAGTTATCCTGGCCGTACAATACGGTTTAGGCGATTGTATCTTGGGAAACAAAACGGTTCTTCGGTAGACCCGAAATTTGTTTTCAGGGACCCGGGTTTTGACCCGAAGCCTTCGCCAAGGTTCCTTGGAACCTTCTCGTTTTTCTTAACTAATATCAAAAGATTTTTATCAATTTTTTTTTTCTTTAACTTTCAAAACTTTTTCCTTAATTATCTGTCTTTATTTTACTTCATTCAAATCAAGATAATTTCATTTCACTTGTATTGTAATTTTAATTTTAATTCATTTCATTTCCTTGTAATCTTTTATTTTCTTAGTATTGTATTTCATTTCCTTGCACTACGTCAAAAAGTGGCTTTGGCCACGGTTTTTTTGATATCGCATAGCCACTGTTTTGTAAAAAAACGTGGCCAAAGGTAAGAAATTCTCGTTTTAGCCACATATATTTTGTACCCGTGGCCAAATATATAGCCTTTGGACCCTTTTAGCCACGTATTTTTTTGTTTATGTGACAACAACAATCAGTTGCAGTGGCTTTAGCCACTGTTTTACAAAAACATGTGGCACTTATATGTCACACTTAAAAAAGAGTGGCGAAATGCACCAAACGGCGACGGAATTTTTATGATTTTTTATTCGTGTGACCAAAAAGGAATGTATGGCCACGCTTAAATAATGTTGTGTGACGAAAGAGTAGATTTTATTACTTAGTAAATTAAAAGAAAACAAAACTATTAAGTATATATTATGTGTGGCTAAATGTGAGCAATGGCCACGCTTTTTACTTAGTTATGTGGCTAAAAGCTAGTACATATGGCCACTGTTATTAGGTTGTGTGACTAAATATTAGATGACTAATGGTCACGGTAGGTTGTGAGTGACAAAAATCTATTACCTATGGCCACATATATTAACCGTGACTAAATGGTAGGTTGTGAGTGACAAAAATCTATTTTATGGTCACGGTAATATTAAACGCGTGGCGAAAAAGAGAAGATTTGTGTTTATATGTTTATCATTTTTATTATCTTGTGATATGGCCACTCATATTAAACATTGGTTGCGTGACAAATTATGACAAATGGTCACGGTATATTAATTTTAGGTGGCTAAAAGAAGACAAACAGTCGACGGCACTTGTAATCATGATTATTTCATTTACTTATATCTCTGTATCAGTTTTCATCATCATCTCCACCATGCCCCTTTTCTCCCAATCTCTCTCTCTGTTTTTCGTCCATCATCGCCGGAAAAAAAATGTGGAATTGGTGTCATCCGTATGTGGAAAACGGTAAGTTATCATCTTCACCACTGAAGTTCAATTGAAATTTTCGTCTCAGATTTGGTAATTTTTTCTTATGCAGGGAAAGATTGCGCTCTGTATCTCCTGGGAGCAGATTTTAAGTTATTGTGGAAACCATGGAGACGAGGAGTCTCTAATGGTTCATACAAATGCTTTACTGAGAGCAGATTTTAAGTTATTATATAATTTTATAACAATCAGCAGTAAGGGCCCATATGAGGTTTGCATGCCCTGTTGGTTGCAACCCTAAACTTGAACAAGGTAGTTGATCTCACTACCCTCCTTTCTTTCTTTTACTCATTCCTTGATTAATTTATAATGTGCTTGATAAATTATGATTTATTATTGTTATTAAT
Organism: Deinandra increscens subsp. villosa; assembly: GCA_039602395.1. Classification (NCBI taxonomy): domain Eukaryota; kingdom Viridiplantae; phylum Streptophyta; class Magnoliopsida; order Asterales; family Asteraceae; genus Deinandra; species Deinandra increscens. The sequence continues at coordinate 48,173 of JBCNJP010007102.1, read as the reverse complement.
AATAGATCTAACTTTAGTTGCAACATTGGGTGGTACCAATCACTCAAATGGCCCGGATAACGATGTTGGATTGTGGAAGGGGAACGATGTAGGAGATGTAGCAAAAGAGATGCTTCTTCACCATTTTCAGTTCCCTCAGCCCCAGACAATCTGAAAACGAAAATGGCGGACGAAGGCGGTAGGAAATCAGGTACCGTGAAGTGGTTCAACGACACCAAGCGTTTCGGCTTCATAACTCCTGGGAGCAGATTTTAAGTTATTATATAATTTTGTAAAGTCAGCGGCAAGGGCCGGCACATGTTGTGGTTTGCAGCACCTGTATTGTCCAGGTGCTTCTCTCGCTTCTGGCCCCATGAACCTGATTTCTTCCAGCCACTTCTTCACCATTTTCAGTTGATCAGAAGCAAGTGCATGTGAGAAAGCAGCAAGTAGCCGTTATATGATGATTCTCAGACAATCTCTCTAGAGCACCATGTGAGAAGCAAAGAGGGATTTGTCTTCAGCCGCTTCTTTTCCCTTTAAGTTAGTAGTTTTAAAGTTGAAATTTTATAGATCAATGTATTAATGGAATCATACCCCCTTTGGATTATGTGTATGTAATTGTGAGAAAGCAAAGAGGGATTTGTCTTCAGCCGCTTCTTTTCCCTTTTATGTAATGAATTGATTTTTAATTTAATATAATGTATTTTCATCCGTTTCTGTTCATCTTCTCTCAATCCGGATGAAATCTTCTCCCTAAGGTTATAGTCTTCTACATATATATATTAGGTTGTGTGACTAAATATTAGTGTATAGAGAATTGTATTCAACCAGAATGATTTTAATTCACTAGATAATGGGTTTAAATACATGGGAATATGAGAATATCCAATAGACTACGAACAGAAATAACAACTATAGTATATATAGTTCATCCTGAAGAACTCTAGTTTATCCGGTTCATCCTGAAGAACTGTAGTTCATCCTGTTCTATTACTGAATAATTACTCTTGATCTTGAAGAACTCTAGTTCATCCGGTTCTATTTTTCCTGTTCTTCCTGAGGAATTATAGCTCATATGGTTCTGTTCTTGTTAGTTCATACGGTTTTGTTCTTGTTCCAATTTATTGAAGAATTAAAATCTAGCCAGTTTATAAATCCTGTCATCCACTATTAGACATTAAAAAATTATAAATTGTAGCAAACAAGGCTTGAACCTTCATACGGTTCTGTTCTTGTTAGTTCATACGGTTTTGTTCTTGTTCCAATTTATTGAAGAATTAAAATCTAGCCAGTTTATAAATCCTGTCATCCACTATTAGACAATCAAAAATTATAAATTGTAGCAAACAACGCTTGAACCTGGGTCAGTCAAAAGAAAGGAACTCACTACAAGATTAAGAAGAACCATTGAGACAGAAGTGTTAATTGGTTATATTTTAACCAGAACTTATTTAATTACTCCCATCACATAAGAAATAATTGATAAACAAAATTTGCGTTGCTAAAGGTAATAAATAGACACGGTAAAAACAGGATTTGCGTGGTAAAGGTAATAAATATACACGGTTATCTTGGCCTGACCTTTCCACTTCTTCCCACCATAGCTGGTAGCGTGTCCTGTCTGCCTTTAAATTTCCACTTTTTCACCACCAAAATCTTCTGTACGAACGTATTTCCTGATCAACAAGAAAAAAAACTTTGATCGATCAATGGCTGCCTTTGATAAACAATGGAGGATTAGGGGTGTTAATGAACCAACACCCTACTACGGCAAGACTCCCCGTAAGTGTATTTTCACTCAACAATGGCTGTACGTTTTTATTTTTAGGGTTTTATGTTTTTTAGTTACTTACTCTCTACTCTGCATTTGGGTTTTTTACAGGTGGTCGGAGGTTCACCCTAAAGGTCCATCACTGTGGCGATTTCTACCGGAATGCCGCCGGCCAGAATGTGTGGAAGGGAAAGGTAGATTATGTCGACTATATCGACTTTCGCACATTTGATTGTCATGATCTGGATCAAATGGTGCAATACCTAAACCACACATCGATTGGGTATTTCCTCATTTACTGGAGGATCCCACCTCTGTCCATCAAATACGGGCTTGAGTACGCTGATTTCATCACTCCCGAAGTTGTAAGGGATATGAAACTTCATCTCCAGGGACCAGAGGGGGAGAGAGAGCTGGATGTGTTTTTAATCCGGAACAGGGATTCCACCTACAGAACCTCCGAGTTGGGACCGAGATTGCCGCCTGGTCAAAAGCTGTTTCCTGATGACAGCAGCAGCAGCTTCTTGGATGATGAAGACTATATGTCGGATGCTAGGTCTTAGCTAGTTAGATAGATTTTTGTATAGGATCTGATGAAAATCTTTGTATAAAGATCAATATATATATATATATATATATATATATATATATATATATATATGAAAGTTTTTGTAAGCTCTTCCTCATGTTTTGTTTTGGTTAACACCATTAATTATATAGACAGATTTTATCTCAATCATTTAAGTTGATTTTATTCTAAATTTGATTGTTGCAAGTAGATTTTACAGTCAACTGATGTGATTTTATCCAATTTAGAAGTAAAATTTATCCTGTTTATAAATCATCTCATACAACCATATCAAAATGCCAACATATACTAACATAACATATGAATATATACTTCATGTAAGATCACAGTTATGAGTAAAATGGAGTCTGCTATGATTCATTGAAAATGTGTATGTATTTATAATATAAGAAAACTGGTTAACCATCCTGAAGAACTTTAGAACTCTAGTTTATCCGGTTAATCCTTAAGAACTCTAGTTCATCTTCTCTCAATTCTCATGAACTCTTCTTCCTGAAGAATTGTAGTTCATCCGCTTTTCTCTTCTTCCAATTTACTTAAGAAGTAAAATTTATCCTGTTTATATATCATCTCATCCCACCATATCAAAATGCCAACATATACTACACTAACATAGCATATGAATATATCCTTCATGTAAGATCACAGTTAATTATGAGTGAAATGGAGGTCTGCTATGATTCATTGAAAATGTGTATGTTATTAATTATAGATGAAAAGTGTATGAATAAAACTGTAACAACTATCATGTTAACATACAAACTAGAACAACTTATGCAATTGTACACAAATACAGGGATCAACTCTTCTTCCAGCCAAGTTCATCCGGTTCCCATCTTGTTCTCCTCTTCAATAGCTTGTAACCGAAATTTGGCCTTGTTACATAGGAGACTTTCATGAAAGGTCCGTGTCATTATTCTGCTCTCAGTATCACCAATCCTGACAATATCTCGTATCTCATCTTCAGAAAGCCCATTTAGAGCATCCTGTAAGCTTCTAATTGTGTCACCTTCACTGGTGAAAATGTGATACATGTTTGTTTCTTTCTTATACTCCCAGTTGGTCACCCTTTTTCTCTTAATAGAAACCTGATGAAGCCTGTTACTTGTCATTATTAAATGGATTCGGTCTTTGTCAGCCTGGCTCCATTCTGGATCTGGAACTGTACTATGCGTTGTGAATGACCCATCAGCTCTATAGACTACCAAATTTCCATCCTTATCAACTTCAAGTGTCGAAACAGGATTGTTAATGCTGCGTTGTGTGGCTTCGTCTACTTCCCCGTATAACTCATCCAAATACATCCTTATCCTCAGCATTAAGGATTCCTCTTGTGAACACGCACCCTTCATATCACCACGTGACTGTCTAACATCACCCAACTCATGGTCAGTGAGGTTGTACATAGCTTCTTCAGCTGTAAACTTTAGTACCTCACATGAACTGGTTGTGAACAGGTATACTTTCGCTTCATCATCATACCTCCAGGAGATGATTCTTCTCCTTTCAGCATGGACATCTCTGTATTCATCCTCCTCATTGATCACTTTTCCTTTTCCCTTCCTAGCCACTGACTTCATTCTCTTGGTGGGTGGTTTTTCTGGTGACTTGAGTGGAGATGAGGGTTTTCGGGGTTTGTTTAGGCGAGGATGTGGTACAATGGGTGTGAAGTTATCTGCTCTAAACTTTGGTGGAATAGGCTTTAATTTTACAGGTTTAGGATTTTTTTCTAGTCTACTAGTTCTAGCAGCAGGGTTTCTTCTGGGTTGCTGTGAGGCTAGAGTTCTATTCAGACCAGAAAATGCACCTGGTAATGAGGGAGCAGTCGGTTGTGAGGCTGTGGTGGAGGGTTGAGATGATGAGAGATGAGGATCAGAGACAGTGTCAAACATTTCCTTGATAATGTTGATCATTGGCTTCTTTTGCTGAGTAGTTTGCACATGAGCTTTACTCTTCTTTTCTTTGAGGTAGCTAATACCTTCAGGATGTATGGAGTCAAACAGAGCATGCATACCTGGTGGCCTTTTCACACCAGTAACTCTTTCCTTTTCAATTTGGCTCTTCCTAATAGCATCATAGTCGTTTCTCAGCCTTGGCAATTTGCAAGAGTTGATTATTTTTGGGTCCCTCGCCAAGATTTCCTTGAAGTACCATTTATGAATCAGCAAGTCATCCTCCTCAGATAGAGTTTGATATCTAGTACCTTGCTTCTCTTGTTGATCCTGTTCTAAAGAGCGATGAACAAATCTCTTTACATTCATCTCATTGGCTTGATCAGCTCTGATGACTAGGATCATGTACATCCATCTGATCAAGTCATCACCGTTCATTTCATCAACCCATGCATCAGTAAAGCATTCCTTGCTTCTGAGCATCACACTGAACTGACATAGGAAAATTTTGTTATCTTCATTTCTCTTCATCCGAATCATCCTATACTCATTACATAAGAGCTTTCTGTACATCTCAACTCTGTCTGAAAGACCTTTCTCTTCGGCTTTGGTAATTCTTTCTTCTATGTACAGATCAGATCTTCTCCTTGCTACATTGATGAAGAACATTAGGTCTGCATTGTTGATGACATACTCATAAATACCTTCTTCTATGAGTAGTCGTTTCTGTTCTTCAAACTCTGCAATTTCCTTATGTTCTTGGAACTTCTTTCGTATCTCAGCATTCTTCTTTTCATACTGATCCAACAGAGCCTTTGTAACAGGGTCCATGTCTTCTCTCTGACCTCCTGTGCTCAGATTATCATCATCCTCCATGTCAGTGAAACCAGAGATACTTCTCTCATCAAGAGAATCATCATCAGCAGGTTTTGGAGACTCATGAAGTGAAGTTGCAGCATTGGGACTGGCTTCCGAGATAACTTGCTCAGGAATTTCCTCAGCAGTGATTGGCTTTAAAACAGGAATGATGGGCAGAGATGGAGCACTAGGCTTTAAAAGAGGAATGGTGGGCAGAGATGGAGCACTCCTAAACCAAGTGCAGTTAAGAGTATTCCTAATCATCATTTTTCTCATGAAAGATAGAGCTTCAGGAGCTATATCCACATTTGTGGTTTGCAGATCACTCATCACGCTTGTGATAATCTGATTATCAGCAGTCACTTGCACCTGATGAAGTTGTTCAACCGGATCAACTAGTTCAACCTGATCAACATGGCCTTCTTCCTCCGGATGAAGTTGTTCAACCGGATCAACTAGTTCAACCTGATCAACATGGCCTTCTTCCTCCGGATGAAGTTGTTTAACCGGATCAACTAGTTTAACCTGATCAACATAGCCTTCTTCCTCCGGATGAAGTTGTTCAACCGGATCAACTTGTTCAACTTCATCAACATCTGAGGAAGACACCCTGTGCAAGATCCTATTTTGAATTAAATCTAGTTTTGCATGTGAATTTCATTTCAACGTATGCATGGTTGACAACCTTACCTATTAGTGGCTTTCACAGATTGTCCTGCCTTCAACCGTTTAATTTCTTCTCCTTGAGCTCTCACAATTGCACGGAGAGCTGCCAATTCATTTTCAAGTTTTGTACATCGAACCGTCAATTCATGCTCAGCACCCATGGTTTCTTGGCACCTGGGATTCCTGTTGTCAATCAAAGGTTCCTGAATAGGTTCCCTGACAGAAACAGTTGCCGTGGATTGGGTCTTAATGATGTTGGCACTGTCCTCAGGGTCCAGTGGGACTTCATGAGTAGTGTCAGCCCTTTCCACCTGACTTACTTCATCACTACTGCAAGTCACCTTATCACCAGAATGTCGGTTGGGTGATTGAACCAAGTCCAGCAGTATATTCCCTGCAATAAGGGTTGGGGAATCTACTTCACGTGGCCTAGGTGATATACCACCCTCATTCTGAGGTAGTCCTGTGGAGGGTCTAGGTAGACCTAGTCCTCTTCCTTCTGGGTGATTGTGGAGTGCGTGTGGTATTTTTGGGTGTGGTTTTTGATGTGGACATCCTCTTCCTTTTGGTGGGAATGGTGGGAATTTGTATATCAGTGGAAGAGGATGGTCGGTCTGGTGTGGGCTCAACACTTGTTGGTGTAACAATGTTGTCACCAGGAGCAGTTTGCTCAGGAGCAGTCCTGGCCTTAGGAATAGGGTGTGATGTGTCTTTACCAAGGAAAACAGTTTTGTTCACTTGCATGTTAGAAAATGTTTTACTTGTAAAATATTATAGTTCAAGATGTTGATCAGAGATTTGCAGATTTGGAAATTCACAATTGAGAATGTGTTGGATGAATCTGGGGTACATGTAAAAGATCCTTTTAGGTTTTAGATTTTCCATCATTCCATCAAATATCATTTTTGAAAAGTTAAAGTTGAGCCCATTTACCAATCCATGAAAAGCGGATGATTGAGATGCAGCAAGTTCATCCCACGCAGTTTTCTTGTGAGACAGGCAGTGGAGAATGGTATGAGCAAGATATCGCCAAACATAGGGTAGTTGTCCCTTTTTGATGGTCCCACAAGTTAAGTCACCCCCATACCCAATTGCTTCGTACGTCTTCAACTACAATTCAGACTTGTAATCAGGATCACCTCTTGCATCATTGAATTTCATGTGCTTCCGGATCATTTCTTCAGTCAAACTAATCTCATTCCCATTGACTCTAGAGTCAATTTTACCAACCCCGTTGCTATCAACAGATTTTTTGGCTGAGTCCCAAAATTCAGCAATTCTCTGCTTGCATATTACAGGATTCACAGTTAAAGCAAAATGAGTGTTGGATTTCTCGAGGAAATCGTTCATTTCATCAAATAGCTTTGACTTATCAGACTTCTCGAAGTACGCTACAACATTGTGTTCGGCGAAGAACAGTTGAGTAGCCTTTGATGCAGCCTTTCGATTCAATTTGGGTGCCATTTGGTAGAAATTAGAGAGTAAGGTTTAGGTTTAAATCGCCAATTAGAAACCTCGAGAGAAAATAGAGGGTAACTGTTTTTCGAAATTCAGTTTTACACTAACGACAGTTCTTCTGGATCACAATGAACCCTAAGAGTTGAAACAGGGGAAGTTGTTGGAGTTTGCCCATTTAGTTGAAGTTATTTAAGTTTAGAAATTTTAAAAAGTTATTGGAGTTTGCCCATTTAGTTGAAGTTATTTAAGTTTAGAAATTTTAAAAGATTTGAAGTTTCATTACATTAATTGAATCCACATCAATTAGGTTTAGAAAAATATTATTAATTTATTTTAATTGAATCCACATCAATTAGGGTCGATTAAGACCGATGAGGACAAATGAAGATAAAGTAGGACCAATTAGGACCAACGAAGCCACGAGGCCCAATTAGGGTAAATTGGGGTCAATTTGGGTCAATGAGGATCAATTAGGGTCACTGATGAAGACCAGTTATAACTAATTAACGAGGGTCGATTTTGCTCAATGTCGACGCCTTATGAGGACCAAATATGACCAATTAGGGTCTATTAGGCCGATTGAGGGCCAAATTACGCTCAATGAGGACCAGTAGACTGAATTAAGGTCAACCATAGTCATTTATGACAAATGAGTACCAATGAGGGCCAGTGAACACTCAGTTAGGATGAATTAGGGCCAATGAAGGTCAATTATAGTCTATTCGGCTCGGTTAGGTTCAATGAAGATCACTTACGGTCAATTACGATCAATTAGGCTCATTTAGGACCAATTATAATCAATTGGGGTCAATTGGGCCTAATTGACTCAAATTTGTTGTACTACAAAGTAAATGGTAAACGATAAGTCTAGTAGGTCCTTATTGAGGTTAACTGACACTAATTGGTCCTTATTGGTCCATTTTGTGCAAATTGCTCCTTATTAACCCGAATTGAGCCATATTGGTACTTATTCTGTCTAATTGGCCCTCATCGGTCCTAACTGGCCCTAATAAGTCATAATTCATCCTTATTGATCCTAATCGAGCATATTCGACCATCATTGGTCCTAATTGGTCCTCATTGACCCTAATTGAACCTAATTGGTCTTAATCTACCATCACTAACCCTGATTTACCCTTATTGGTATCATTGGTCCTCATTTTAACTAATTGGCCCCAATTAGTCCTAATTGGTCATACTTGATTATCAATCCTCATTAGTCACTTCCTTCATGCTCCGTCCTTATCGGTCCTATGAGCATAATCGACCTTCTCATTGAACTGGTCCTAATTTGTATTGATTGACCATAATTAACTGGTCTTCACTAAAGTATCTTAAATGACGCTAATTGTCAGTATTTAGTCCTCATTGAGTCTAGTTGGTCATAATTGCTCCTAATTGCTCCTTACCATCCTAAATGGACGTCGTTTAATATTTTTGGAAACTAAATTATTATACATGAGAAATTCACAACATGGCGGTCTTTTGGTATTTTTGTTCTGAATTGCATAGTAATTTATCATTTTCATTTTTGAGTTGTGTTTTAGTAATGTTTCCGTTTTTTGTAGTTGCGTTATCACGGCCACAAGGCACGTGTATTTAAAATCTTGTTTATTATATCTAAAAGAAAATAATAAAGTTAATATTTATTAAAACATAATTTTGTTAATTAGGCCTTTTAACTCCGATCGTCATCCAGATCTGCTTAAAGGATCACAGTTATGAATTTCATCTTCAAGAAGAACCCGCTGGAAGAGCCACGTGGAGACATTTAATTAATTAATTAATTATGTTTATGTTTAATTTTAGGTTTAATTATGTTTAATATACATATTGTTTATATTAATTTTGGGTTTTATTATCAGTTTGAACAATTCCCCCCCTTTTAATTAAAAATTTTCACCAAAAAATTTGAATTTCCCACCATTTGTTCAAACTACACCCAAAATTTCGAACTAAATTTACTTATTATCGATTCATCAGATACTTTTCCCTCTCACTTTATCAGAAAATTTCCAATTAAAAAGCTCCAGCGAATAACTAGGTCTTCTTTCTCATCCATATCATTCACATCTTCCATGGAGCTTCAACAACGAATAGCTTCAACAGACAGCGCTAGCAATTCTTCAGAAGTGGGATGTGATTTGGGAGACCAATCAGTCCAGAAAACGGTAATTGTCAAGTTATTCCGTTTCATTAATTACACTCTGTTTTCATAAAATTGTTTCTTTTGTTTATTATTGATACACGTTTAACTTGGGATCCCTGTATTTGTGTACAGTTACAGTTACAGATCGATAAAATTTCGTTTCATACAGAATTGATTAGGAAGGGGTATATATTGCAGATATCGTCTCCATTCATTTCAACCCATTCATTTTATGCTAAATTAGTTATTTACCTTCTTAAATGACTAGGGGAGCATGCTAAATTAGTTATTTTTATGCTAGGAATGTTGAGGTCAAGCATATGCACATGTTTGTAGATTCATGTTACTGGTGAACCTCCTTTCTTCTTTATGTACACTGCTAGAAATGGTGAACTGTTTGTTTAATTATATCCACTGAAGACATGATGTGTTCTGCTCTTCCCTTTGGATGTCTTTAATTTGTGTATAACATATCAAATAATTAGTCAATAGGGTCTTTATGTGATGTATTAATAACTAAGAACTAATTTACGTTACTCTGGTCATTACTAGCTAGGAAATGATCCTAGAGGACATATATAGGAATGTTTCCAACATTTTTTGTAGGTTCATGTTAGAGGGGTACAAAATAAAGAAATTGTAGTTTAAATCCCCTGTAGAAGAATAGAAGAATGTTGATGTCATGCATCTGCTACTTTGCTAGAAATGGTGAACTGTTTGTTTATATCCACTGAAGACATGATGTGTTCCACTCTTCCCTTTAGATGTCTTTAATTTGTGTATAACATATCAAATAATTAATCAATAGGGTCTTTATGTGATATATTAATAATTAAGAACTAACTAAGAGATAATGAATCAATAGGGTATGCATGCTTTCCTATTTATGTACTTTGTTAAAAAGCATCTAACTACATTCTGTTAATTGTACAAAATTCAAGGATCGATCCAACAACACTGATGGTCAATTGGAAAAACTTGAGTTCGAACTTAAAGAGGAGAGACTTCTTAGGGATGAAAAAAATGAACAAATTAAGGCCCTCTTCTTGAAGATTCAAGAATCGGATAAAAAAACTTGATCTACTTATAGCTCATCTATCTGCAATTGGACCACCGTTACCACACAAACTTAATGCCCCGGCATCTACAGAGGTGAATTCTTTACATCATAACTTAATCATACTATTTTCAAGTACCTTATAATCACATACACTCTTGTTCATGAAGAACACAATCCGGATGAACTCTTGTTCCTGAAGAACACAAATAGATGCAAGTTCCTGGTACATAAGAATATATACTTCATGTAAGAACAAAGTTATGAGTTAAATGGGGCCCTGCTATGATTCATTGAAAATGTATGTTAATATGAAAAAAATAGAGTATATACATAATCTGTATGAATAAAACTGGAACAACTTATGTTAGATTAAAAAAACAGAATAAATACTTTCATGATAGGTCTGCGTCATTATTCTGCTCTAACTTTTTACCAATTCAAAAACATTGTTCTAGGAAAGTTCTAAGGAGATTTTTGTTGGATCTAGCCACAGCACTAATCATGCTGACATACACACAACGGTTAGTATTTGTCAAACTCATTATAGGTTTGATTGCTCATTTACATAAAGTAATTAATTGAACTGTAGGGCGTGAAATCGGTGGTCGATCAACCTCGTCTGAAGGGGTTGAAAAGAAAAAGGTAAATATTTGCCAGTCAAGTTTCATTCCGTTCTATAGTTTCACAGTAATCTGTTTGGTAATGTCATGTAGTCCCATTTTAAATGTTATTTGGTACCTCAAACACTTGGGCCAGCTAGGGATTGTTGGAACAAATGGTGAGATGTGTAGCAAACAAAGTTCAACTGACTTTGAAGTTGATCTGGAACTTAATGTGATCTTCATCCAGATGTTTTAAGTTCATCTGGATATCTAATGTTCATCTGGAAATCAATTGAACTATAGGACCTGATGACCCATACTACTTGCAATAAAATGGCACTCCTCAGTCCATATCTATCATGGTGGTAAGTATTTCAAAATTGCTATATATATTATGATCAATTTCCATAACCTAATTATCAATTATATGTTTTGGTATAGGAAGGAATACAATAAAAAATGGTCCTAATTAAGCTCAAATTTGGACAGTTGAAGATGAAGACCACGTACGCGGTAGTGTTGTTGACTTGTAATTGAATTAGATTGAGAATAATGCTTGTATGCAGTGTAATTTTCTTTAATTTTTTATTTGTATTTCATTTGTATTGACTTGTAATTGAATTTTATTTGATTTGTAATTAATATTTTGTAATAGATTTTAAATTGCCACGCGTATAGCAAGGACCCATCTGATTTCAACAACCTTTTGGTTACTTTTTCTTCTTCCCAAATATATGTGGCTAAAACACAAATATACGTGACCATATAATACCAAAGGTCACGCTTTTTATATCTTAACGTGGCCGCTGCCACCATTTGGCCACCCGTATTGAGACAAAATGTATGATTTCAACTACCCTTTGGCCACTTTCTTTTTCCAAATATATGTGGCTAAAACACAAATATACGTGACCATATAATACCAAAGGTCACGCTTTTTATATCTTAACGTGGCCGTTGCCACCATTTGGCCACCCGTATTGAGACAAAATGTATGATTTCAACTACCCTTTGGCCACTTTCTTTTTCCAAATATATGTGGCTAAAACACAAATATACGTGACCATATAATACCAAAGGACACGCTTTTTATATCTTAACGTGGCCGTTGCCACCATTTGGCCACGCGTATTGGGACAAAATATCTGATTTCAACTACCCTTTAGCCACTTTTTTTTCTTTCCAAATATATGTGGCTAAAACACAAATATACGTGACCATATAATACCAAAGGCCACGCTTTTTATATTTTAATGTGGCCATTGCCACCCTTTGGCCACGCTTATTGGGACAAAATTTATGAATTCAGCAACCCATTTGGCCACGTTTTTTATAACATTTGTGGCTAAAACACAAATATACGTGACCATATAATACCAAAGGCCACGCTTTTGATATTTTAACGTGGCCGTTGCCAACCTTTGGCCACGCGTACTGTGACAAAATGTATGATTTTAGCAACCCTTTGGCCACGTATTTTTATAATGTATGTGGCTAAAACACGAATATACGTGACCATAAAATACCAAAGGCCACGTTAACCAAACACATGTGGCCGTTGGGACCCTTTGGACACGCTTTTCTGAAGAATTGTTTGATTACAACAACAAATATTGGTACCCTTTAGCCACGCTTATAGGTGGCTTCAGCCACTGATATTGTAACGTGTCTGTAGGGTACATATGGTCACGGCACCTATGGTGTCGGTTGGAATGAAAAAAAAAATGTGACCAAACACCTTTTGTCACGGTTTTTTTCCGTGGCCAAAGGTGAATTTTGACGTAGTGTTGTAACATTTTATTATTTCCTTGTAATTGTTGATATGAGTAGATCAACTTTATTTCAAGTGTATTGTAATAGTATAAGTTTATTTCTTTTGTTGTAATCATACTAAATAAAAGTATTTATTTTATTTAAATTTGCGAACGGTTTTCCTACATCACCCTACCTGATTTGTCTTGTAGGGAGAAAGATACGATCTTTTCAACTTGTAATTTGTTAGAAGTTAGAATCAATACTTGGATAATTTGAGAGTTGTTAGTCTCTTTTGTATTGAAATTAATTATTGGATCGGTTCACTCGAACTTTCAATCGAATAAAACTCAAAATAAAACTCACACAAGATCAAGAAGTAGGATACGAATTTACTGGTCAATTTTTGAACTAGAATGATCGACCAATCTGCAAGGAAAACTGTTCGTTCCTATCATATGTTAGTCCCTCCAAAAGTTTAAATGTCAATTTACAAGAAAATTAGTTTTGATGTAATTTTTAATGAAGCAATTTTTAAGAAGCGTCAGCTCGATTCCAACTAGTGACTCTGTCCATTGGATCCCAGTTTAGAGGGCGCTAACCCTGGACCCCCGCCAAGGGGCGCTGCCCTTAGAAACACTAGTGAGGTTCTTAGAATTATAATATTATTAATACAAATATGCATAATACATCTCTGGAGTTGTTCGATGTATATCATAATTCCTGTTGATCGAAATCAATTCTAATTACACTACAATAGTAACATAATTCATTACACAACATCACCGTTTCATCGGAGATTGCAGAACTGTTACTATTTTAGTGTAATTAGATTGATTATCGATCAATTGGACTTCTAACTTATAATGGTCGGGTCGGATGTGTGGAGTAATGCACGCCCGTATTGATAAGGTTGGGTGTTCCAAAGGGGGCAGCGCCCCCGAGAGAGCGGGGTCCAGGGGCGGCAGCCCCTGGGGGGGGGGGGGTTCAAGGGGCAGAGCACTTGGCTGGGGTCGAGCTTAATTTAGTATCTGTTAAATTCTTTCATTAAAATTACACTAGAAATTAAGTTAGTCCGGAATTTGACTTTTAATTTTGCGGGGACTTAATATGTAATTTTTGGAAATTAATTTCGAAATTTGAAATTGCAGATAATAATTGTTGCGTATGCTCCCTCAAAACGGTATTGATCGACATTTTCATCTTCTGGTTCGTTTGATTACATTCGAAAATTCACTGCTCCAAATTGATCAATCTATATCGCATCCGATTGATATCATCGAATGAACCATCAAGATATTCAATTTAAAATATTCAATTTAAAAGTGTCTAACACGCTTTTTAAATAATCAAAATAACTCGAATTTCTAAAGGTAAATTGACAAAAACACAACTTAAGCACATAGTTGTCTTGGAATGATTAATTCTTTCGTTGGTAACATTACAAAGTAGTAGATGGTGGTTGGTGAACCCCACACCCACTTATTTCAATCTAATATATATTTTTAATTTTTTTTAAGAGGGTACTTAGGTTTTCTAAGGGTATGAAGTATACTCATGTAGTTGTGGCTATGTGGTTTTATCACGTAGACGATGACCATATAGTATGGTTTTCCTGTGTGGTTCTCTTATTTTATTATTATTTTCTAACTTCTTTTAAAATTGAAATTCAAATATAATTTCGTATTTAACATAAATAAAACATTACAATACTAAAAATACTAAATCAAGAAAATAAAAAAAATATATCACAGATAAATAAGTTAAGAAAAGCGCTCGTAGATATTCTCAAGCTTGATTAATTCTCGTTTGTCTCCACTAAGGCTAGAGGTGTTAAAAAAACGTGTCAAAAAATGCTCATGAGACAAAAAAATACTTTTAATTAAGAAAAAATATAGTTCTTTTTCGTTTAAACTTTTACTGGTATATTCAGAAAATAAAAGTAAAGAAGACTTGAATTGTATATCTTTTAGAAAAAGTTAGCATGCAAAAATTATTGGAGAAAACCAAATTTCAATCTAAATAAATATTTAAATTTAATATATTAGAAAAATATGCGAGATGTCATAAATTGAATGGCTAGTCAATCAACTTGAACCAAAATAGTAGCAATCTCGTTGTGGACAATTTCGCGCACAAATACCGCGCAACTGTTTCATGCATGCTAGGCATGGTTTGCGCGTCGTTATTTTAACTTGAACCAAAATAGTAGCAATCTCGTTGTGGACAATTTCGCGCACAAATACCGCGCAACTGTTTCATGCATGCTAGGCATGGTTTGCGCGTCGTTATTTTTTCGTGGAGAAGTCTTTACGATGTGGAAGAAGTATACCCAATGGCCTAAAAGAGTTATAGTTACAAAGTAATACATATAACTAAAAAACAACATATTATTAAAAAAATATTTTCTTTTTTTATATGTCAATACTATACTCAAATTAAAAAGAACAAAATAATAATTTTATATTATAATTTATATAAAAAATAACGTCGTATGAAAAAATTATGAACATGTAAAAAAGTGGGGAAAACTTAACAAAATAAATAAAAAAGGTTATATAAAAAAATATCATTGACATCTTATTATATTGTTTTATTTTATTATACTAAAATCTTAATCATTAATTTATAAAATTAATGAATAAAATCTCTTCTTGTTGTTTTTTTAACAAAATATGTTTTTTATTTAATCCAACCCCACTATATTACCTACTTTGTTTGTTTCTTTCTTTCTAAAGTAAAGGAAAAAAGGTGGTCAAGCACGCAAACATGAATCATAAGTTCCATTTACATGGGAACTATATGAAAGTATAAATATTCCCTTTACAACTTTACTGAATAGTGGTTTATCGGATTAGACTTTTTGGTGTGAATCACACACTCACCTTTTAGGCTTTTAAAGTAGCCGTAACGTTAAAGCTGGTTGTTCTCATATGTAGTCATAGTTACTTTTTTTTTTTTTTTTTTGTAATGAAGTTGTATGTAGTCATAGTTACTATGTTACATTTATGTTTTATCATCATTTTCACATGTAGCCGTTTGCTCCCAAAGGAGTCATTCTCACATACAACTTCATTACTTTCGCATCACAAATAAATAAATAAATAATTAATGAAATACTTAAATGATTAACGATTGTGTTTAACGATTGTGTTTAAAAAAACATATAAATATAGGGTGATGTTATAATACAAAGTACTTTTTGCGTAAGAAGCGTGAGAAGTGGATGGTGTTTGATGTGTTGTTTTGTATATATAAAATATAGCTTGTTCTATCAGGTTTTAAATTTATAAAACGGAATCCACCAAGGACTATACAAAACATGTAAGGCAAGTGTACCCATCGCGTATAGCAAATAATCGATAAATGCCGGATGTCGATCCGCAGGATATGGAATGGTGAAAAAAAGTTGTTTAATAGTTTAGGATTTGGATTTGGTTTTGGTTTTGGTATTGGTTTTGGTTTTTATTTTAGAAAAAGATTTAAATACTAAAGTAACTAAAAAGTAAATAACTAACTAACTACTGGGTTCGATTCAGAATGAGAATGCGTATCACTTAGGTTCGACTCATCTTGCATGGCTTTAACATACGATTGACTACTTATGACTTGTCACTAAATTGGATAAGGCTCCTAAGACAAGACTACCTAATCGCTTAGGGAAGGTTCACAATCCGGGTTATAGATACGCCCTAATGGTTACTTCTATTCCATGGTGATGTACTAGACAAGGTCTTTGTTTGGCATTCACAAGGCTTGGTCTCCACTTATCGGTGACCTAACTTACAACTGGTTGGAAGGTATTGGATATGGACAGTCCTACACTCTCCTAGAGTTGTAAAGCTATTGTGATGGATGGGTGGTTAACCTAGAAGGTCCTAGACACAACTTAGTAGGGCAAACCCGACCTATCGATGAAAGCTTACTACAAGGCAATGAATAGGAAGACGACTAGCAAAGGAAGAGGTTATTTCTCACTCAAACCCTAAGGGGTGAATAACTATATGAACATTGAGGATCTAACACTCGTGAACTAACCTAGTTTCACACGTAAGTCGCGGTTACCGTTATTCGGTAATACAATGAAATACCTAACCTAGTTGACATGTAGAATATGCTAGGGTTTCCACACTATTAGTCGAATTCCAGGGATCACAATAGCAAACACATATCATAACCAACAACCAAACACAACATGTTAACTCAAATAAATGTCATATGTAAAATCAATCGTAAATTCAAGTTCAAACCATAATCAAGACTCGTCTCGCCTAAGCGACACGAATCCTTTAGCCTACTATCATGTTCAAACAGTAAAAAAACACAGACAAACTGAAATTCATAATCAATACGGATAGAATACCGAAATTGTTGCAAAGCGTCGAAAACCAAACGTCGAATCTTTTCGTACGCCCTCTTCTCCTTGTCTCTACTCAACTCCGAGCTTCTGGATCGTCTTAGTCGTCTTTCTAGCCGTCTCAACTCTAAAAAACCGAACTCAAACATACCATTGTATTTATAGGCCCAAAATTAGGGTTTTTTCAGCAAAAAGTACCCGTAACGTGTCGTTTTGGTGTAATAGCTCGTTATAGAGGCTATTTTGACTTTTTCTGGCAGTTTTGACTTTTTCAGCAATTACCTTCAAATGTTTATAACTTCTTTGTTACAACTCGAAATGGACCCCTGTTTTCGCTCACATTCATCATTTTCCATAATCTATCATTTCACATAAGTTTCACATACTCATAAGGCTGGAAAATGAGGATTCAATTCTAAATCTCTTAACTGAATGCTTTGGTTTTAGCTCATTTTCCTTCCTTTTAGCTACATAAGACCCACCAAAGCATATAAATGCAAACATAAACTAAAAACTTATGAAAACTAAATAAAAGGTACGAAAAACTAAAATAACAATCAGGAATTCAGTGCGAAAATCTATGTGTTTTGCAACACATCAAGCATCCCCATACTTAGCATTTGCTTGCCCTCAAGCAAACCATTATCTTAGCACTACACAACTGCAATTTCAACAACATAAAATCCTACCCAAGCATACTCGGTCCGCAAGATATAAAATCAATACTAGGGTTTACAATCTCAAAAGTTTTACATCTTTTTCATGCAAACTCACAAAGTTTCGCAACCAATTTCTGCAACCTTTATTTCAATATATCTCACTCACTCACCAATTTCACTCAACTCTTAGGTATTATTTGTGGTGAACACTCAATAGTTAAGCATGCTAGGAATTTCTTGGGTTTATATATACAATCAAGCCGCCGAATTTGTTATAGGATCTGACCAAAGAACGGAGGGGGATACTCAAATGTTGCTCACATATACATGTGTATGAGCTACCAACCTAACGTATATCTTGGCGTATACATACAACCATGTCACAACTTTTCATTGTGATTTATTTATAACTAATTTTTTCTTCAGCTTGATCTAGAGTCATTTGACTTTTGATGGGCTGGATTTTTGACTTTTCTGTTTTTTTTTCTTTTTGTAGGTGGAATTGCAAATCAAGAAACTTTTTCATTCCACCAAACTATAAAGGCACACACAGACACGACTCAAGTCACCATACAAGGAAGGCGGACAACAAGTTGGGCTGCCAACCCTTTCTGAATAGCAAAAAAACAACGTTCATCGACCTAGGGAACGCAATGTTTCCAAACATGACTTTTTGGATACGACTAAGTGTGTCCACAGCTTCCGGCGTGAGGTGACCAAAAGTATCAAATGCGAAGAAAAACACATGTTGACTTTTTAAACACGTTTTCTCGTGTTTGTTCACCTTCCCAGCAGCCGCTTTAGAAGCCGCGTGACCAGCCCTGAACGTGCCAGGCCTCACCCCTACCAGTGGGGAAACCCATGTAAGGTCCACACAAGCATGCTTCCCTATCTTCCACCCAAAGACAAGAATATCAGTCGGCCTGAGTGTTAAGCGTCCATCCAAGGGATCGGGCAAAAAATTAAACCGGGGCTTCCTTTTTGGCCGAGATCCCTGCCCTCTTTAAGATGTCAAACAGAACATCCAGCACTAGGTCATGTCGGTATTTGAACCCGGGGAGCTCTTTACAGTGAACGACATGCTCCCTGAACGTGTCCAAACACGCCTTGTTACATACATGACATTTCTTATCAACGGCAAACTGTGGGATCATGAGGCGATATTTGAGGACAGCCCGATACTCAACCGGCGACATGTGTTGCCCAACCTGTCAATGGGGGGGGGCGAGGAAATCCCGGGCATGTGGCTGACGAAGGCATTCCTATACGGCTTTTTGCCTAGCTGTCATCTCAAAGGTGGCCTCCATTTCTTGCATAGTTTTACTAAAGAGGACACTCGCCAAAACATGTTGGGATTTTGGTAGGGCAGTTTTCTTGTTAATGAAACCGCTTATATCAAAGCCCAGAATTATATCACGGAGACCAGCCAGAGCACACGCATATTCCGAGTCCATGCCACAAACCCCACTATCCCGTAAGATGTGGTCATGCAGCTCCCAGGATTGGGCTCTCGGGGCCACAAAGGCATACGAAGAGGCCTCGACGGCCAAATAAACCCCGAGTCCCGCATGCCAGATAGGCAGAGAGGCAAGCCGTCATTGGAGATCCTCAAAGAAGCCCCCCCCCCCCCACACACACAACTATATTCTCGATTGTTAAACGCGGATCATTGTCGAAGCCAGAGCCCCCCCCCCACCCCCCCCACCCCCCCCACCCCCCCCACACACAACTATATTCTCGATTATTGAACGCAGATCATTGTCGAAGCCAGAGCCGCCTCCACCATGTGAGCAGGATGATAGCTTCTTAAGCCAAAGAAGAGTTTGGCAATTCCCATACAGGAGCGAAGCAGGAGAAGCTTACATGTGGGTCACCAAGTTTAGGGAGGAGGTGTGTTAAATCCGTAGCAGTAGCCGCCCTCTTCGAAGCCTACCCTTGAATAAACACGCCATCTCTGCTGACCGCTCCCCCAAGGAACTTCACCCCCGGGGCAGGTCTACAAACGTCTGGTGAGAAGAGACCTGGTCGGGCCTTCCCGCCATCACATTGTTGGAATATGGTGTCCTGACCCGACAAATTAACGTACCCGACCCGATATTGACCCGTAAGAGTTACACCCGGGTCAAGGGACTTAAAATCTAATTACCCGTTAGTTAGTATTAAATGAATGACTTAATCAATTAAATAAATATTGTTTATTCATTTAATTAAACGACAAAACGATTTCGCTCTAAAACGCTCGATATTTGATTAAACGGTCTAATCAGTTGTTACCGGATTAACAAACTGATTAGTTTGGTGGACCGGATAGAATCGCAAACGAGCCCAGTCCTCGTAGGCCCCGGTATGCGATTTTAATAAGAAAGAAGGGAGGAGAGAAGGTTGTTACATAAGTCATCGAAAAATCACAACCCTAAATCTCTCTCTCTCCTCCCGCCGTCGTGAACCCTAGCCAGCTCCCAAGCCGTCACCGACCGGATCTCCGACGCTCGTAACCGCTACCTTCGATCCCCGCCTCATCCCGATGGATCCCTGTTTAGCCAGCGTATGTTCGAGATTAGAGAAAGAAGCCGAACGAGCACGAGCCGCCGTAGCCGAAACCGCAGCCGCGGCTAGCGTCGCTGCTGACCGGCTCGTCGTCCACCACCGGTCGATCGCTGGCCGGTGGTTCTCGCGTTGCCAGCGCAACCGAGACCATCGTGCCCGTCCTATTATCGTGGCCCGTGCCCCTTTATCCGCCGGTCACCGCCATGACCAAACCGCTGCCGCCACCTCCTGCCGGTGACGAGTTCGTCATGGGGACTATTCCTGTAGCGATCCCGTTATCTTAGGTGGATCCAGTTTTGTCGTCGCTGCCGCCCGTGGCGAGTCTGCCATCGCCGCCGCCACCGATGGTCGTCGCATCCGTTCAAGATCTGACTCGCAGATCTAGTCAGATGTTTCTGTCCGTCCTAGCGCATGTCCGTTGAATCCAGGTGTCTCGAGCGGTTGCTCGGATACTGCCAAGGTGTATCTAACTCGTTTAGATATTTGTTTTAATTATTTATTTTAAATAAATATTTTTCTGTGTTTGTTACGATCGGTGACTGGTCCTCTTTACAGTTTGTATTCCCGTTGTTTTAAATTGTTTCCGCTGCTAAATTAATTGTGAATTAATTTAATTAATGTAATCGATTTTAATCGGATAAAAAATTAAAATCGGTAACCTGGATACCCACTGTAAAACCCAATAGTGGTATCAGAGCCAGGTTCACCGTGCGCAAACCAGAACCGGCCTTATTGTAACCGATGGATCGTAATTTCGATTCATATCCAAACTGCGAATTAGAATTAATTTTACTTTTTAAAATTTTAATTCTACATATATATATATATATATATATTGTGTGTTACGACCGACCCCTTATTATAACTGCATGGATATATGTAATGTGGCGTGGTTGTTTTTCTCTAGTTGGCCCATTTAATTTTGTTTTTGGTTTTGTTGAACCCGCATTTAAGGTTTCAAAGTTGTAT
The DNA here is from genome assembly GCA_039602395.1 of Deinandra increscens subsp. villosa. NCBI lineage: Eukaryota > Viridiplantae > Streptophyta > Magnoliopsida > Asterales > Asteraceae > Deinandra > Deinandra increscens. Next base: position 26,862 of record JBCNJP010007102.1, on the reverse strand, counting down.
AAAATTTAGAGCTAGGTTACTACTTGTTTAGTAATTGTAAATTTTGTAAAAACCAAGACTTAAATACTGGACGCACGCTAAAAGGGATGTCGAAGCTAGTGGGAGCTGAACAGGATCCAAGAAGCAATGTCTTGCCTCCTTGGTTGTTCACCATATATTTTATATAATTTATTTAAATATGTCCCTAATGATCTCGCTTATGTGGCTCAAGCGAGATCAAGACCAAAAGTCGTTTAACACATAATATGCCATTCACGATAACTTAGTAATTTTAATTAGGTTAAGTTAATTTACTAGTCCCGAGTGGTGATAGGGTTTATCGTTCGTTTCTGACGATAATGAAATATTAAAAGTAATTAATATCCCTATCCGGTAATTTTAAAAAACTGATAGTTCGTGTCATCCTATCTCGAGTCGAACTTGGAACGTATTTACCGGAGCATTAGTGTTGGAGTACTTCAACACCGCACTAAGTGCCAAGGGTACCATCTAAGGTGAGGACATTGGAGTATTTCAACACCGTATCCGTCACATCGACCATTTAGGATTACTATCGCTTTAGACGTATATGTTCGTAGTGTTGGAGTATTTCAACACCGCGCTACGGGTGTGTATTGCTAAAGTGGGCACGGATGAGGCTAAACATATCGCAAAATAGACTAGTATGTATATAGCGGCCTCATACCGAGAGTTGTGACTTGAGTCTCACAATTGACACCTGTTGTCAGTTTGTTTACACGGCCTTGCTCCCGAGGCCCATTTGGCAGTCTAAAGTAATGTCGCTTAAACGAATTCTCAATTTCTTAAAAATAAACTTTACCAACTTATTTTAAGAAAATTAAAACATCGAAAATACTAATTTAAATCTACTTTGCTTATTTCAGAAGGCTAATGCAAAATCACCTCCATTAAGTTTAATGGTACAACTCGGCCCCTTCACTGAGATTGGCTTTCTCGCATGGCAGACTACCCTAAGAAACCTTTTAAGGCTCTTTGGGAAACTCTATATTATTGACAGACCTATCGCGAGTATTCCATCTTACTTGCTAAATGAGAACTCGCGGACTGAGCTCTAAAAGCACACAGACGATGATAAGGACGTCACTGACCTAATGTTATATTGCATGAATCTGGATTATCGGTACAATTGCATAGGGATGACTGCTTACGACATCATGCGTAAACTCAAAGATTTATTTGAGTTGGGTCAAAGGACTGAGCGAGCTGAGGCACTTTCACAATTTGTGAACTGCTCTATGGCGAGCGAGTCGTCACCATACGATCATGTCATGTTGATGAAAGCGTATCGCGACAGGCTGATCGACCTCGGCTACTCAATCTCTGACGGGATGGCTGTTGATGTAGTGCTCAGATCTCTGCCAGAACATTATCGCATTCTTACGATTGATTGTCCGGCTCAGACGATCGAGGATGTTATTCCGTTGATACCCAACGTGAAGATCAGGACCACGTCGGCCGTGCTCAGAGTTGCTAATACTAAAATCTCCAAGGCCAAGAAGGTTAAAGAAGGCAAAGGCAAGAAACCACAGGTGTCGCCTCCCGAGGAATGCCTGTGCTATGAGTTCAACCAAATGGGATACTGGCGTCGTAACTGTCACATTCATCTTGCAAAGCTGAAGATGACCAAGAACCCTAATAAGGGTTGCTCATCAAGTATGTAAATACACGTTATTGAACTTTTCACTGTTTCCTCCAATTCATGGGTATTTGATACTGGATGTGGTTACCACATTGTTAATGTTTTGTAGGAACCTGAGAAGTGGAAGAAGACAGATCAAGGCGTCATGGACCTCATTGTTGGTGACGGGAAAAGAGTCCCAGTACTTGCTACCGACACATATTTTTTTCATGCCAAACTGGCCTTGTATTTACATTAGTTAATTGTTTATATGCACCTGGTTTATCCAAAAACATTATATCTGTCTCTTCATTGTTTGAACAAGGTTTTCGGTATAAATTCAATGGCAATTCAATAAACACTTACCTTAATGATATATTTTATTTCGAGGCTAAACCTCGACATGGCATATATGAGATAGAAGTTCAAACAAATGACCAGCTCTATAATGTTTCTAAAAGAAGCAAAGTTGAGAGTAACGAATCCTCGTTATGGCACCATAGACTTGGTCACATAAGCAAGGCTCGCATTAAGAAGTTACAAACTACTGGGATTATTGAATCCCAAGATGTAGATACCTTCGATCAATGGCATGCTTATCTGGTAAATTAACCAAGTTACCATTCACCCACACAGGTGAACGGGCCCAAGGATTGTTAGGCGTTATTCACACCGACGTGTGTGGACCCTTTCGAATCGAGACAAGAAATCGTGAACGGTACTTCATAACTTTTATCGATGACTATAGCAGATATGCTTACGTCTATCTGATGAAATACAAGCATGAAACTTTTGACAGGTTCAAAGAGTTTCAAAACGAAGTACAAAATCAGCTGAGTCGAACTATCAAAATACTTCGGTCTAATAGAGGTGGCGAATACCTAAGCGCTGAATTCCTCAATCATCTGAAGGAATGTGGAATCATTTCACAACCTACCCCTCCCGGCACTCCCCGGTTAAATGGTGTGAGTGAAAGAAGAAATCGAACTCTGCTAAACATGGTTCGATCGATGATGTGCATGACCACCTTGCCACACTCCTTTTGGGGGTATGCCATCTTAACCATCGCTCGCCTAATAAATCTGGCACTGACCAAGAAAGTAGATAAGATCCCATATGAGATATGCCATGGATCCTCTCCTAAACTTTCATACCTCAGGGTATGGGGATGTGAAGCTTATGTCACCAACGAATCTAACAACAAGCTCGATCCCCGAGGCGAAAAAGTAATTTTCATTAGATACTATGGTAATATCGGATATTACTTTTACCATCCTGGTGCAAATACTATTTCCATCAAAAGGAAGGGTAAGTTCCTTGAGAAAGAATCCTTACTCGAGGAACAAATAGTGATCTAGTGGATCTCGAAGAAATTCGAGATACACCTAACCCTGAACCGGTCGATGCGTCTGATCGACAAATAATTGTCGCACCATCAGACCCAAGCACAAGAACAAGCGTTCGCAGAAGCGAAAGAACGTGCAAAGAGTCTGAACGATACCTTGGCTATCATGAAGCATTTAACGTCCTGTTAGTAGCCGATTCTAACGATGAGCCTACTAAATACAAAGTTGCTATGTCAGATCCATAATCTGACAAATGGCTTAAGGCCATGAACGCTGAGATGCAATCCATGCGTGACAATCATGTCTGGGACTTGATTGAGCTACCCCCGGTTCATGGGCAGTAGGGAGCAAGTGGATCTTTAAAAGAAAAACCGACATGCATAGAAATGTGCAAACCTACAAGGCACGGCTTGTAGCGAAAGTTTTCACTCAACCCCAAGGGGATGACTATGAAGAAACCTTCTCGCCCGTTGTCATGATCAAATCGATCAAGATTCTCCTTGCCATAGCCGCATACTTTGACTATGAGATATGGCAAATGGACGTCAAAACCGCTTTCCTAAACAGACAACTCGAAGAAGATGTCTACATGGTTAGCCTGATGGTTTTGTCGATCCAAAGAATCCAAATAATGTTTGCAAACTAAGCAAGTCCATTTATGAACTTAAGCAAGCATCTCGAAGCTGGAATCTTCGTTTTGATCAAAAGGTCAAAGAGTTTGGTTTTGATCAAAATAAAGATGAGCCTTGTGTTTACAGAAAGGCAAGTGGGAGCACTATATCGTTTCTCGTACTGTACGTAGACAATATATTGATCATAGGAAACAACATACCCATGCTTAACGAAGTTAAGAAATGGCTTTCATCTTGTTTCGCTATGAAAGATCTTGGAGAAGCTGCTTACATTCTGGGAATCAAAATTCACAAAGATCGATCTAAGCGCCTTTTGGGTCTTAGTCAAAGTACATACGTTGATAAGATCATAGCACGGTTCAACATGATCAACTCCAAGAAAGGAGATGTTCCCATGACTAAGGGAACAATCTTGGACAAGTCTCAAGCTCCTAAAACGGAGCAGGAGATAAGCCAAATGGCATCGATCCCATTCGCCTCTGCTATTGGATCTATCATGTATGCCATGCTCTGCACACAACTGGATGTCTCGTATGCACTGAGCATGACTGTCGATACCAACAGACACCAGGACTAGCTCACTGGACGGCTGTAAAGAACATACTGCAATACTTGAGAAACACCAGTGACATGTTTCTCGTATACAAAGGTGTTGATGAAGAGCTTACTGACAAGTATCAGGCTCCTAAAACGAAGCAGGAGATAAGCCAAATGGCATCGATCCCATTTGCCTCTGCTATTGGATCTATCATGTATGCCATGCTCTGCACACGACCGGATGTTTCGTATGCACTGAGCGTGACTGTCGATACTGCAATACTTGAGAAACACCAGTGACATGTTTCTCGTATACAAAGGTGTTGATGAAGAGCTACACTGATACTAGTTTCAGAATGACCAAGATGACTCTCGCTCGCGGTCGGGATTCGTTTTCATTCTTAACGGAGGGGCTGTTTCCTGGAGAAGCTCAAAACAGCCAGTAGTAGCAGATTCTACTACTGAATCTGAATACCTAGCCGCCTCAGAAGCTGTATGGATGAAGAAATTCATATCAGATATCGATGTCGTGCCGAGCATTAGGCAGCCAATCGAGATGATGTGCGATAACACAGGTGCTATAGCTCAAGCCAAAGAGCAAGGGTCTCACAGAAGGTCAAGCACATTCTGAGTAAATTCCACTACATTATAGAAGTAGTCGACCGAAATAATATTAAAATAAGAAAAGTACACACAAATCAGAAACCTAGATGATCCCTTCACTAAGCCAATGACTCAAGAGACTCATATTCGCTACAGAGAAGCGATAGGGCTTAGATTAGCTAAACACATGTTTTGATTTAGTATTTGGATGTATGAACATTAACAGTTATCTGTATTATTCTTATTCCATCTGTTTCATGCAATAATGAATCCCATAACTATGTTCAATATTAATACGTTTAATCCTTAAACAATGAATTGTAGTTCTAAATATCCGTAGTCGATTAGTTTAGTGGGAGCTACTCTAAAGTAAGACTATTGTGACTACTTGAACCTTAAAATGGTTTAACATTCAAACTCATGGACCTCATTACTAAATGACGTTGGACGAAACTCGCATCATGCAATGCAAACATGGAAGTCTTGCTTGCCTGATTAATGCATACTCTAATGTATCCTTAGACCTGAGACGCATATTTGAACTCCCGTCTACTAAGGAACCTTCTTTGATTGTAGCCTAACGTTGTCGCGTAACTGCCAACCATAACAGTTACTTTTGGGAATGGCTCTGAAGTTTAGTGGGAGATGTATGCCTCAACAAGGAATTTTTTACTCTTGTTTTGGCAACAGTTAGACATGATGGCGCCCTCGTTGATTCCAAGTGATAAGTGTGAGGCCTCACCCAAACTTACTGTGTGTTTGTTAGATCACTTCGAATTATATCGAGAACGATAATCGATGAATCGAATATGAGAGTCTTGTCTCATGATTCATCAATGTCTTATACAGAAAGGAACATATGATAACGAATGCACAAGTCATCAATCTGCTTACTTTACAATCAGATATACTTTGGCTGACAACTTAAAGTGTCAATATTGGTTGGTGTAGCCATGCATAGCTAGAGTGCTTCTGGTTGCGCTCGTTAAACTGTCACGTTCAATCCAAGTGGGAGACTGTTGAAATATGGTGTCCTGACCCGACAAATTAACGTACCCGACCCGATATTGACCCGTAAGAGTTACACCCGAGTCGAGGGACTTAAAATCTAATTACCGTTAATTAGAACTAAATGAATGACTTAATCAATTAAATAAATATTTGTTTATTTATTTAATTAAACGACAAAACGATTTCGATCTAAAACGCTCGAAATTTGATTAAACGGTCTAATCAGTTGTTACCGGATTAACAGACTGATTAGTTTGGTGGACGGGATAGAACCGCAACCGGGCCTAGTCCTCGTAGGCCCCGGTCCGCGATTTTAATAATAAAGAAGGGAGGAGAGAAGGTTGTTACATAAGTCATCGAAAAATCACAACCCTAATTCTCTATCTCTCCTCCCGCCGTCGTGAACCCTAGCCGGCTCCCAAGCCGCCGCCGACCGGATCTTCGACGCCCATAACCGCCACCGTCGATCCCCGCATCATCCTGATGGATCCCCGTTTAGCCAGCGTATGTTCGAGATTGGAGAAAGAAGCCGAACGAGCACGAGCCGCCGCCGCCAGCCGAGCCGCAACCACGGCTAGCACCGCCGCTAACGCGGCTCGCTGTCCACCGCCGGTCGATCACCGGCCAGTGGTTCTTACGTTGCCGATGAAACCGAGACCACTGCGCCCGTCCTCTCGTCGTGGCCCGCACCCCTTTATCCGCCGGTCACCGCCACGATCGAACCACCGCCGCCACCTCCTGCCGGTGACGAGTTCGTCGTGGGGACTATTCCTATAGCGATCTCGTTATCTCAGGTGGATCCAGTTTTGTCGTCGTCGCCGCCTGTGGTGAGTCTGCCACCGCTGCCGCGTCCGTTGAAGATCTGACTCGCAGATTCGAGTCAGATGTTTATGTTCGTCCTAGCGCCTGTCCGTTGAATCCAGGTGTCTCGAGCGATTGCTCGGATCATGCCAAGGTATATCTAACTCGTCTAGATATTTGTTTTAATTATTTATTTTAAATAAATATTTGTCTAGGTTTGTTGAGATCGGTGACTGATCCTCTTTACGGTTTGTATTCGCGTTGTTTTAAATCGTTTCCGCTGCTAAACTAATTGTGAATTAATTTAAGTAATATAATCAATTTTAATCGGATAAAAAAATTAAAATCGGTAATCCGGATACTCACTGTAAAACCCAACACACACGATGGCCAAATGAGCTATGTCTTCTTAATATTAAGTTCCAGACCCAATGGCGAACCCCTCTCCTTAATGAATTCAAGAACCTTAGCGACCTCCTTGGAATTCCCAATGACTGTGCTATCATCGAGATAACAAGCATGAAGAAGCAGTTGATAATTGTCCCTGGTTTGATGCACAAGGAGGTGGAGGAAGGGCAGACAGATGGGACCCCAACGGGTCGCCTTGTTGGACCCCTGTACAAACGTGCCGGTTGCCCATATAAGAAATCAACCTATGGAGAAATGTACGGACACCTCAACCTGACCTCATTGAGAAGGGACGATCTGTCAACGAGGTTAAACATATTAGAAAAGTCTACTGTAAGCATGGCGAGGGACCCATCCCACTGCCGGTCCCCCACAAGGCGGTAAACAATGTGCACAATGGCCTCATCCCATACTGACACTCCAACCCAAACGGGAATTCGTTAAGGTACTTGGTCATTTCTTTAACAACCCCTGCACATCGATCTTGGAGACCAGTCGCCGCTAAATGGTGGCAACCACAATAGGGTGAATCACATTGTCAGGCTCTAGGAGCGGCGTGAGGGGAGCCGAAGCAACAAATTCAGCCAAACTTTGCAATAGTAGATCCCTCCTCACAGAGGCTATCCAGAATGTGTTGGGCCCTCAGCCCGTCCCTACCACACGACGACCCTTTAGAAATGATTTAATACACTCAAGAACCCGTCAGAACTTGCGACTAGTGGGGGCTCGGAAAAGGGGGGGGGTGGCAGATGCGGGTACTTGGCTTCCAAAACTTGTGCGGTGTCTGGGTTGTACGGCGCAACACCGAACAAAGATAGCACCTTCACGACCGCAGTAAAATGACCGTCTGCGATTTTCCGAAGGCACCGCTTGATGTTTGATGTCGCATGATCCTCCTTATCAAGGCCAATGCCGGCTGGGCCCATAGCCCACCCACCCCCACCCCCACCCGTGGAGCCTTCTAAAATGCTATTGACCAGCTGTTCAATACCATATTCCCTTCCCCATGCGGCTAAGGATGTCATGATGGACCGGCATTGTAAAGTTTTTTTTGATTCCCAGAACGAGAATCTTGCCGGTTTTGGGGTTTAGAAACCCTCAAGGTACATCGGGGGAGAAGGAACAACCGCACCCAGGCGTCAGAAAATCCTGGTTGAGCTACCATTCTAAGAAGGACAATTTTAAAAGCCTGTGAGAATGTTGTCACACCCCAACCGACGGCGGAATATGTCGGGGCGCAATGATTGTCCAGATGCACATGACAACTAAATTAAGTTGTAATACTTAAACATGCCCTTTTTCATTAATCACTAAAGATATTATACAATAAAGTTAAACATGGAAAATACATATCAAACTGATTTAAAGTCTTTAATCTAGGTCCAGCAATCCTAGCGTGATCACAACATAGCTCAAGTATAAGTTCCTGCAACATGTATAAGATAAAGTGTCAACTACAAAAGTAGTTGGTGAGTAAACACATGTTTAAATGATGTAAGTATAATATCAATAACAACGATATATGTCTAATCAGATATTCTCGTATGTATAGTCAAATAAGTAATGAGTTAAAGCTAATGAATAAGCGCATCAAACCCTAGACAACTAGGCTTCCAATCACAAGGCGCTACACGCGAAGCATGCCAAGTGGGCTGTCAAACCAATAGATCTATTATTGTTACCCCGGCTCGGTATGTTAATGAATACGCATGCTAGATAAAGATAGTAACCGATGCTAGATCAAACCAATCACAATAATCCACACATATTTAACATACATAGAACGCATCAAATCATCATATAATCGCGTTTGTGTTTAGGGAAATGATTTTGAATAAGGATACATGTTACACCCCAAAAAGGTTAAAAGAGCAGGTTTGGGAATACTCACTACTCAAATTATCATTTGAAGGAATCACCCTTCTAATGATAATAAGAGTTGATATCGCATCACATCCCATAATATTAAAAGAGGGGGGATTTAGTGGTTACTCACCTGATAAGTAGATCGGAAACGAGAGATAGAACCAATCGCGAGAGATAACAATCCGGAGATTATCCTAATGGAACGAACATGCTAAATGAACATAGGGAATGATAATGATTATAGTTCTAAGGACACGAGGAACTTAAGGAGTGTTTAGGTCTTATTTGATAAAAGACCATTTTGCCCTTTATTAGGAAATTAGGGTATTGGTAATTTATCTAATAATTAATTCATTTATCAATTTTGAACTCATATACACTTATTATATATATAAATATGTTCTAAGACCAAAATTCAAGTTTCAATACCTTCCGGTTTGTTTAATATTAAATAATCATATTCAAAACCCTAATTTTGAAATAATTATCAAATAAATAGCAAAATAATTTATAAAATCAAATAAACTTAGGGCTTTTACTTAAAATATTATTTTATAATACATTTTAAGAGATTTGCCCTAAAATTAACTTGTTTGCTTTATTTTGACAAAATAACGTCGAGGAAACCCTAATTTCATTGTATTTATTAAATAAATATCAAAACAATTTATAAAATTGTAAAAACTTAGGGTTTTATTCATTATGATATATTATAATATTGCTTAAAATAATAAATCCTAATTCAAAACCGTTTATTCAATTTGGGCAGAACAACGACCCGAAAACCCTAATTTTGACCCATTTTTATATAAAATACCAAACATTTAGATATCATGAAATTGACTTAGGGGTTCTTTAATATATGTTATAACATCATATTCTTCAAAAATTCAGACCCTAACTCTTTCCCGATTACCCAGAATTGAATAAACATATTAAGAACCCTAATTTTAAGCATAGATCTAGAACTCGATTAAAACAATGATATTAACAGAAATTGATAGAGGGCTTTTGTAGAGCATACCCAATAACGTGCAACTGCAGGAGATCAGCTTCTAACACCTCCTGAATCGATCGAATTTTGAAGATGAAGCTCCGGTTGCGGGTTTAGGGTTTTCAAGGTTAAGAATCGTGAATTGGCGAGTATAACTGGACGATCCGAGCTCGTTTTTATAGTGATTAGGGTCGCAACTGGTTGTAGACACGTAAGGGAGTGATAATCCGATCGAATTCGACGCGTGGATATGCAAAACGTAGGCTGCAAGTTCGAAATGGATATTTCTGCGTCTGTGGCTGCGTCGCGTATCGCCGAGGGGGAGGGGAAACCGGCGCGTACCGCCTGGCAAGTATAGGTAAATGACAGTTTTGGTCCCTGAGGTTTTTATTTACAAATCTGCCCCTGAACTTTGGTTTTCGCGTGATTTTAACCCCCCAAACTTTGTGAAACTTAACATTTTATGTCTAAAAATAGTTTAGGATATTTTCCCATGGTTTTCTAAGTTTCGGGATACGCATAACGAGGTTTAAAAATACGTATTTATTATATATTTATTTTATTTTTAACCGTTTGTTCTCGTTTTAACTCGTTAGCCTCTAATATTTTACGAGTAACTTATATTGACCTTATAAAATATTGAGAAACATAAAAATATGAGTTTTGCAATTTACGTGATTCCCGGTTATTAACGGATTTGCACGAAAAACGATAAATTCATTTATTTGTGAAATAATTAACAAAATTGATCTAAAATATAACCAATTGGTTTTTAATGTTATAAGATGATTGTAAGACTTTAAAAATTATATATTTTAAAATATAAACCCCGAGATTCCCGGTAAACGATAAATCGAATACCGAAATCGCGTAAAAACTAAAAATTGGTTTATTTTCGTTTTAATTGAATCATTTAACCTAAAATCTTGTAAATGTATTATTTTGTTTTCAAAAATGATTATCGAGTATCCTGAACATAATTTAATTGTATATTTTGGATAAATTCTTCCGGTAATTGTTAAATTAAAATTCGATTTGCATGATAAGTTCAAATTCGGGTCGAGTTTTATAAATGGGTCGGACACAGGTGTTACAGTCTCCCCTACTTCAGGAAATTTCGTCCCGAAATTAGAAGAGATTTTCGAGTTAAGAGGAAGAATATATCAATGGTGATAGGGAATTTGATACAACCAAACAACCAATGGTCAGTTCTAAGTTTGATTCCTAATTCATTTTTAAAGTATCTTCGATGCTTATATATAGGGTGTACCGCAGCTAACCCACCACATCTATAATACTTTAAGAATGCGCTAGTCATCTTACGAAGAACTACCATTTCCATATAATAACGAATGATTTTAAGATCGTGATAGAGATTGAATAACATCAGATATGATGGATTGTAAGATGATTAGATTCTAAAGCTAAGATTATGATTATACGAGCAACTGAATAAACAGATTATGGATTTGATTTATCACCGTCTCCCCTACTTCAGGGAAAAGACCGGTGGAATATGAAGAGAGTGGTGGGGGTAACATGATTTATTTTCAAATTGTTGAAACTGATATTTTGACATTTAAGTCAAAAATATCATTCCATACAATTAAATGGAATCACAGATTTCTTAACGAGAGAACGTGTCGAGTATTGGTGAGCTAAATGGGTAGCGAGCCACATTTAATTCACCTACGGGACGCGAGGTCTTGTTAATAATCTGGATTAGAAATTGGCTAAAACCCAAGGTTAACGTCTATGACCAAAACCAAATGTATGCTAAGCTAGCATCACACACAAGTGTTTAGGTGTAGTACGTATAAGTCTTGGACTGGCCAGAGAAATTAATGATACTTTATGATCTAGAGCAAATTCAATCATCGTCGTTTTACGGCGGTGATAATGTGAGAGAAGCGTTTTTAACAGAGATACTTGATTAATCCATTTGAGGAAAGGATAGTGATATAACACGAAATTATCATTTAAATGAATCACCATTCAAATGATAATACGAATTAACCACTTGATATTGAAATGCATATCATTATTTGAATGAATCACCATTCGAATGATAATGCAATCTAGATATCATTATCTTTCCTTTATTAAGATTAATAGGGGAATCAAAACCAGATTAAATCATGGTTTTGAAAAAGTTCAGGAATCACTTAACGGATAATTATTTCGTATAGGGATAACGAGAATTGATTTTGAGGAGATAGATGATTCTGAGAATTCTCTTGAAGATGTCGTTAATATAAGAGTTTTGATATTTGGTGATTGAGTCCATCAGACTGGTGATGTACATTCGAGATGTATCATCTTTAATGAATTGTTGTTCCTTAAAGTGGGGAACTAGATCGAATGAATTTTGATAAAGTGATTTTCACAACAGGAATAATACCAGAATCGTCATGTGTAGGTACTTATGGGTTTTGATGAAGGACGCGTGTTTCTAATTTACTGGACAACGGATAGTCAAGTCTGGGTTATCTGAACGAGGAACAAATTCTACGGGATGTTTGAGACACTCAATTCAATGATGATGTTTGATTTTCCCGAGAGGCGCAAATAGGTTTGTCAGGGATTGTGTTGCAATTAAGGATAACGGAAATTTAGGGTAATAGGTTTCTTGTCCACTGATTAATCATAATGCGAGGTTTAAGGGTAATATGAATATAAGAAATGATTGAGTAAGTAGGAGGATCACAAACAAAGAGTTATAAAACTCATTTTCTGATATATATACAGGATGAACATCGATTGGTAAGATTACAAACTTTAATTACAGGGTAATCGATTTATTCAAATATTAACAGAGTCCAAACGATCTTCAATCATCATCATCATTCTTCCTTCAGAGATCATCCACGGCGAAAGTAGTAGTTGCTTGGAGTTTGATGTTGCGGTTTCATTGGAGGGTTACTAGTGGCCAGTTTGGGACATGTGTATGGTAGGTGACCAAGGTTTCCACAATGGTAGCAATGAAACATGGAGGAGAAAGTATTCTGGATAGCAGTAGCAATTTGAACAGATGTTGGTGCTGTAGTTTGAACTATTGGAGGTTGGGTTCTAGGGTCTACATTGTTGACCGGAGGGTTAGGAATAACAGCAGCAAGCAGAGGGCAAGCGTTTCTAAAGTGTCCAGGTTGACCACAGTTATAACAAGTACGATAAGGAGATATAGTAGCCTGAGCAGGTATCACAGGTTGACCCATCGGGGGCTGAGGTTGACGACAAACATTTATGAGATGACCAAATTTGCCGCAATTACGACAACGCCAACAAGGGGTTTGAGTGGAGTGATGGTATTTACATGTTTTGCAAAGAGGGTGAGCTCCAGTATAAGGTTTCTTGGCTGGCCGAGTATCGGGAGTTTATTTGAGTAGCAGGAATAGCAGCTTTTGCAGGTGTGGTTGTCTCATCAAGATGTTTAGCCTTCCTTTTCCTCTTCTTGGTTTTGGCACCGGAACGTTTGATGACTTCTAATCCTTGAGGTAGTTTAGTAGCATCATTGTTAACAAATTTATCGTCGAGGGCTTGTCGGAAAATGTTGGAGATGAAAGCTGCCACTTGTTGAGAAATTTGTCGGGCCATTTGTTGATTGTCAGAATTCATGCTGATGGAAAATGTTTAGGAGATAAGGGATAGGATAATCAATTCGGGATCATAATGACGAATATTTTATGAAACATTTGAATTTAGAAATCAAGAGATTTTAAATACGGGATAGAGGAGAAATCATGTTGTTTTAGTAAAACATAATGGAATGGCTTTCGTTCCTCGATTGAGAAACTATAACCCGTGACTAATCAGAGTTAATTGGGATCCGTAGCAGTAATTGACATGCTTTGGCCTAATAGGTTCCAACACTCTCATCAAAGACTTCTAGGTAGGCATCCCGGTCCACACGGTTGATCAGGTTATATACGAAATGCCTGCCTAGATAGATCTCCGACTACCGATGCTTTCCCCCTTCCAGTTACTACATGTCTACTGCTAGGGACCTAACTCCGACGGAATTTTCAAAATCAAAATTTTCAGAATCCTAAAATGGTACGTAAGGTATCATTACTAAGGATAGAGGCTAGGAAGCCAGAAGGGATATATGTGTGTGTCAAGTGTTAAGGTAATGATGAGATCTAAGGGAGGCAAGTTTAAGCAGCATCTATAGACATATAATAATAGGCATATAGACATGAGTTAATCATGTAGGACACCTAAGGCATATAGTCTAGGTTATCCGGTTCTAATAACCTAAATCCCTATAGCCAAGGCTCTGATACCAATCTGTCACACCCCAACCGACGGCGGAATATGTCGGGGCGCAATGATTGTCCAGATGCACATGACAACTAAATTAAGTTGTAATACTTAAACATGCCCTTTTTCATTAATCACTAAAGATATTATACAATAAAGTTAAACATGGAAAATACATATCAAACTGATTTAAAGTCTTTAATCTAGGTCCAGCAATCCTAGCGTGATCACAACATAGCTCAAGTATAAGTTCCTGCAACATGTATAAGATAAAGTGTCAACTACAAAAGTAGTTGGTGAGTAAACACATGTTTAAATGATGTAAGTATAATATCAATAACAACGATATATGTCTAATCAGATATTCTCGTATGTATAGTCAAATAAGTAATGAGTTAAAGCTAATGAATAAGCGCATCAAACCCTAGACAACTAGGCTTCCAATCACAAGGCGCTACACGCGAAGCATGCCAAGTGGGCTGTCAAACCAATAGATCTATTATTGTTACCCCGGCTCGGTATGTTAATGAATACGCATGCTAGATAAAGATAGTAACCGATGCTAGATCAAACCAATCACAATAATCCACACATATTTAACATACATAGAACGCATCAAATCATCATATAATCGCGTTTGTGTTTAGGGAAATGATTTTGAATAAGGATACATGTTACACCCCAAAAAGGTTAAAAGAGCAGGTTTGGGAATACTCACTACTCAAATTATCATTTGAAGGAATCACCCTTCTAATGATAATAAGAGTTGATATCGCATCACATCCCATAATATTAAAAGAGGGGGGATTTAGTGGTTACTCACCTGATAAGTAGATCGGAAACGAGAGATAGAACCAATCGCGAGAGATAACAATCCGGAGATTATCCTAATGGAACGAACATGCTAAATGAACATAGGGAATGATAATGATTATAGTTCTAAGGACACGAGGAACTTAAGGAGTGTTTAGGTCTTATTTGATAAAAGACCATTTTGCCCTTCATTAGGAAATTAGGGTTTTGGTAATTTATCTAATAATTAATTCATTTATCAATTTTGAACTCATATACACTTATTATATATATAAATATGTTCTAAGACCAAAATTCAAGTTTCAATACCTTCCGGTTTGTTTAATATTAAATAATCATATTCAAAACCCTAATTTTGAAATAATTATCAAATAAATAGCAAAATAATTTATAAAATCAAATAAACTTAGGGCTTTTACTTAAAATATTATTTTATAATACATTTTAAGAGATTTGCCCTAAAATTAACTTGTTTGCTTTATTTTGACAAAATAACGTCGAGGAAACCCTAATTTCATTGTATTTATTAAATAAATATCAAAACAATTTATAAAATTGTAAAAACTTAGGGTTTTATTCATTATGATATATTATAATATTGCTTAAAATAATAAACCCTAATTCAAAACCGTTTATTCAATTTGGGCAGAACAACGACCCGAAAACCCTAATTTTGACCCATTTTTATATAAAATACCAAACATTTAGATATCATGAAATTGACTTAGGGGTTCTTTAATATATGTTATAACATCATATCCTTCAAAAATTCAGACCCTAACTCTTTCCCGATTACCCAGAATTGAATAAACATATTAAGAACCCTAATTTTAAGCATAGATCTAGAACTCGATTAAAACAATGATATTAACAGAAATTGATAGAGGGCTTTTGTAGAGCATACCCAATAACGTGCAACTGCAGGAGATCAGCTTCTAACACCTCCTGAATCGATCGAATTTTGAAGATGAAGCTCCGGTTGCGGGTTTAGGGTTTTCAAGGTTAAGAATCGTGAATTGGCGAGTATAACTGGACGATCCGAGCTCGTTTTTATAGTGATTAGGGTCGCAACTGGTTGTAGACACGTAAGGGAGTGATAATCCGATCGAATTCGACGCGTGGATATGCAAAACGTAGGCTGCAAGTTCGAAATGGATATTTCTGCGTCTGTGGCTGCGTCGCGTATCGCCGAGGGGGAGGGGAAACCGGCGCGTACCGCCTGGCAAGTATAGGTAAATGACAGTTTTGGTCCCTGAGGTTTTTATTTACAAATCAGCCCCTGAACTTTGGTTTTCGCGTGATTTTAACCCCCCAAACTTTGTGAAACTTAACATTTTATGTCTAAAAATAGTTTAGGATATTTTCCCATGGTTTTCTAAGTTTCGGGATACGCATAACGAGGTTTAAAAATACGTATTTATTATATATTTATTTTATTTTTAACCGTTTGTTCTCGTTTTAACTCGTTAGCCTCTAATATTTTACGAGTAACTTATATTGACCTTATAAAATATTGAGAAACATAAAAATATGAGTTTTGCAATTTACGTGATTCCCGGTTATTAACGGATTTGCACGAAAAACGATAAATTCATTTATTTGTGAAATAATTAACAAAATTGATCTAAAATATAACCAATTGGTTTTTAATGTTATAAGATGATTGTAAGACTTTAAAAATTATATATTTTAAAATATAAACCCCGAGATTCCCGGTAAACGATAAATCGAATACCGAAATCGCGTAAAAACTAAAAATTGGTTTATTTTCGTTTTAATTGAATCATTTAACCTAAAATCTTGTAAATGTATTATTTTGTTTTCAAAAATGATTATCGAGTATCCTGAACATAATTTAATTGTATATTTTGGATAAATTCTTCCGGTAATTGTTAAATTAAAATTCGATTTGCATGATAAGTTCAAATTCGGGTCGAGTTTTATAAATGGGTCGGACATATGTGTTACAAATGTCAAACGACAGCTGTGAGGGATACTCTTGAAAGTGACAACGCGGGCCTTAAATACCCGGTCAAGGAGGGCTTCATCAACCCAGAACGGAGATTTAGCATTGGTTACAACAACCGGGGGAGACGGCTTTCGGATCCCAATGATACGACTATCATCACCATCAACGGAGAAGGCCAAACGAACGACACCGTCAGGGTGATGGCAACCCCGGCTCAAGGCATTAATTTCATGCACCGCCCACACATCCAATACCCACAGGCTTTTAAAGTCCCCTCCATTGCCGCAAACACATCAACATCACCCAACAAAGCCTCCCGAATGGTAGTTTTCCGTTCATCAGTAGAGAGATACGATGTCTTAAAATGTGGGATAAGTCGGGATATCCATTTGGCGCCAGCCTGTCCATCCGAGCAACAATGAAAAGAACGTAAGGGACACTGTACATAACCTTTAGACGGCACCGAGAGGTATGCCATAACCAGGAACAAAAAGAAATCACGCTCAAGCTGAAGCGTGTAACAACCAAACCGAGTGCTAAAAGAGCACATCGAAACAGACCAACAAAGGGTTGGCAATCCTGGGGTCCCCCCGAGGGGTTTTACATGACCGTTAGCAAAACCTCGCGAACAAAGGAGCAACCGGAGGAAGGAAACAAAAGGTAACGAACAGGGCTGGAGGACGAACAGGTAAACGAACCGGATGAGGGGGGGGGGGGGGGGCAATGAACAGAGGGGGCAAATGAAGAGGGTAACGAATTGGATAATTAGAGTATACGGTTGAAATTAGGTTTACGTATGGGATGGGGTCTCCGGTTGTAATTGGGTTTACGGTCCCAACGATAGAATTTTCAAAAAAAATCTCGCATGATTGTAAGAAAATATATATATTTTTTAAATTCAAACCAAACTTTAATCAGTCATATCTTCTTCAATTTTGACCGAAAAGGGATAAGCATGTTGGAGCTATGCAAAAGGTCCAACATCTTCGGGCAATTGACGACCCGGAGAAGATCCATAACAACCTCAAAGCTATTATTAGGCATGGTCTCAACATAAACCTAGAAATTGTGTTAGACATGTGACATCCCTCATGCACTATATTTTTCATTTTCATTTTTTTCCAAAGGCTAGCTCATAGGGGAAATCGGGATTGGTATAGGTTGGTTCGCAAAACTCGATCGAAAAACATTGATCATGTGTTTTTTTTCTTTTTAAAACAAACTTTAGAGAAAAACCATTCTTGCGACTTACAGACATCGATGAGGCATGAACTCTATGATTTACATTAAAACGATGTACTTTCGTGCAAATCTGAGATAGAACATTTTTAAAATTTTTGGGATCTTGACGGTGCTGGGAGGTCTCTTATTTCAGTACAGTATTAACCAACCCTTACATCTCCATACTTAAAACTTACATTGTCTTCTATGCTTTAATCTATGTAATATACTAAATCTATGTTTACTCACCAACTATTCATAGTTCACCTTTATTTTATACATGTTGCAGGTTATGCTGTTTGATGATGTTTACCCTTGTTGATGACCCCATAGGACCGCATGCAGACTTAGACTTAATTAAATAAGTTAATTTGCTTTGCTTCGTTAAATCATATTTTGTATTGTAATGAATATTTATTTTATATGAAATAGGTTGATTAAGAATATCGCAACATTAAATAGTGTTGTGTGCATCTGGATAATCATCACGCTCCGACATCTTCTGTCGTCGGTTGGGTGTGACAAGAATGTTAATCGGGTGATGAATGATCCTTTGGGATCAAGAAACCTATGATATAGAGATATTCTAGTAATAGACGGATCAAAGGATTTCGAGAAGCTCGTTTAGTAATATAAATGTGTATATTATACCCTTAGAAGGGGAGGGGTGGATTGGAATTGAATTCCAATCACAAGCCATAAAGTTTAGATCCATATAGTGTTTTGGAGCCTAAACGGGTCAAACGAGTTGAATTGTCGTAAAACAATGAAACACAATCGTTTTAAAAACCATACCGAAAGGATTATATAAATTGTGATTTTAATATTGTTATTGGTGAATTGAGAGCTAAAAACCCAAGCAAAGGTGAACCTAAAGTATTTTTAAGTTTGGGTTTGAAAGTGGTGAAAAACTGGGAAAAATGGCTAAGTATGGGAACTGGCCGAAATAGGCCTAATCCCTGGAACTTTCACCCCAAGCGTATCGCTTGGAGCATAAGCTAAAGGAGGCGATACGTCTGGAACGCCTCACGTGGTGCGAGGCCGGCTTCGCATACCGCAAAGGGTCCAAATGTTGTAATTGTTGTTTTTCTTCTTTTGTTAAATGTTGTTTACATGTATTATGGTAATGTGTAGTCACATAACAAGTGGGTAAATTGCAGGCACGCACAAAGCGTGATCCGGATGTTAATCAAGCTCGAGGCGGACCGATCACTCGAAAACAAGGAACTAATTCACAACTTTTATAATTGTGAAACTCTCACATAATGATTTTGCGAATGTTATGTGAAGCATTTTGTAAAAAAATATATATCTGGGACCAAATGTTAGGATAACTTCACGTTAAATATTTGAAAATTTGAGACACGTGTCTTACAAAGACGCCACACCCAGACATATTAAACTCGTTCAAATTAAAAATAATGTTTTATTGCAAACACATGAATTGATACACTCGGATATCACGATCCACCTCTTTTTGAATTGTCCGTGAGTCTGGACTTTTATGTTGTTCCTAAGTGTTTTAATTAGCACTTTTCTTTAAACACCTCAATTTTTTTGAAATACATCGGGCAAACCGCCCCATCTAGACCAAACCGCCTCATTAAGCTTAAAAAGTTGTTTCTGTCAATCATTACACTGATACCTATGTAATCATTGGTGACAAATGCCCCATTAAGGGCTAAACGCTCCATTAAGGTTATTTTTTTTAAGTTGTATTCTAAATTTTGTGTTTACGTTTTTTAGAAAAATTAGCTTTTTATTTTATCAAACAAATAAAATAAAAATATTGTAATGAGTAATGACTATTCGTAAAGTAGTAAAAATGTTTTTATACATATCATTATCACTTAAATATCTTTTTATTTTATTGACAAAGAATATTCTATAACATGTTTCTGAGTTTATATACGTTTATAAAGTTTTAGTTAGGAATATAATAAGTTCATATTTTAAAAAAACTTATACGACTATACGAGTAAAAAGTTAAACAAATTTTATAAACTTTTATACAATACTTAATCACTATTTTTATAAAAACTTATACGACTATACAAGTGTTTATTATTATTATTATTATTATTATTATAATTATTATTATTATTATTATTATTATTATTATTATTATTATATACTATAACATTTTGAATTCCTCTTATGTGAGTACCAATACTGTACTTCGTTTCATCAAATCAAGATTTTACAGCTGTCTTTTTCTATAGGATGTCTACTCTTGATTGGCTGGTATAGGCGGTGTTTGGTGATGTGTGTTTGGCGATTTCTTATTAACCGAGTTGTTTTTTTTCTCTCTCTAGAACTTTGCTCTCTCATTGTGAGCGACCAAAACTCTCAGGCTATCTCCGGTTATTTCTCCGATGTTGTGGTGGCCGCATTTTCATGGCCAGCTAATCGGTGCTAAAGGTATGCGTTTTTCGATTTACTTCTCTGATGTTGTCGCCGTTGGAATTTCGCGGCTAGCTAATGGGTGGCGGCCGAAATTTCATGGTCGGCTAATCGGTATGCTTTGTTCGATTTACTTCTCTAATGTTGTCATCGTTGATTTCGCGGTTGGCTAATCGGTGGGACTCTCAATTTCATTCTAGGGTTTCAATTGAAGCCGAAATCGAACGATGGTTGTGGTGGGCTTTGTATTGTAGCAGTCGTTGCTCTGTGCTTCATCTACTGCATTTGTTTCCTTCTTTCTCTTCTGATCTGTAAGTGTTTGTGACACTAATCTGCATGATTCGTGTTGCTCTTTTACTACTCTATTTTCTAGGGTTTTTAACCCTTTTCCTATCCCGTCTCTTTGCTTGGTTTCTGTGAAATCCGGTCACAGGAGACGCTATGGTTCTCATCTTCATTTGATTATAAAGTTTAGACGACTTTTTTTTTATTTGGCGATGACTGATTATTCAGTTTTGCAGATTACTCTGTACGTATTCAGGTTTTTGAAAACCCCCAAATGTTTGTGTAGGCTTTGTGGTTTCAAGGCTATTATTTTGTTAGCCTTCTTTGGTTATGATCTTCGTATGGCAGCGTTCATTATCGGTAATTGTTATATTCGAATGATGATGGTTAACTTTTGCTGGGATGTATTGTTTATTGCTGTGATATTCAGTTTTCTGATCTCAGTTTTTTATGGTTACTATATGGTGCTTTTGGCTATGATGTTCATCCAGAAATTGATATATTGACAAAAGCAATTGCTTTTGTGTGAGGCAATTCACTGCACTTCGTTCTATCAAAAGGATAACTTTAGTTTTTGTTGGCGAGGCAATAGTTCCATTTTTTTTGCAGCCATCTAAATTTTATGTTCTCTTTGGATTTTGGATTTCGATTGATAGTGTGAGCCTTCAAATGGTAGCATTAATTTTCTGTAAAGCTTGAAATGGCTATGATGATGATTTTCTGAGCCTTAATATTCCAAAACGATGCATAGCCGCTAAAAATTATCTGTTGAGCTTGAATGGCTATGATGATGATTTTCTGAGCCTTAATGTTCCAAAATGATATTTATCTATTGAGCTTGAATGGCTATGATGATACTTTTCTGAGCCTTAATATTCCAAAACGATGCATAGCCGCTAAAAATTATCTGTTGAGCTTGAATGGCTATGATGATGATTTTCTGAGCCTTAATGTTCCAAAATGATATTTATCTATTGAGCTTGAATGGCTATGATGATACTTTTCTGAGCCTAAATGTTCTAAAATGAAATCATTTCTCTTTTAGGCTTGAATGGCTATGACGATGATTTTCTGAGCCTAAATGTTTAATGGCAGTTCTTTTATGTGGCTTATTGTGTTGGTAATTTACTTATTTCTGTATGAGACCAATTATTATTTTACATGGTTTTGCATAGTGATTAAGTTTATTTACAGGCTTATCTATACCTATTACTTATGGTAAAATTATCTGTTAAGAAAAAGTTTAATTTAAAGTTGGCCTCGAGCTCTCTGAACTCAGTTTGGTTAGGATTCTCAAGGTACTTATCTTTAGTTGTTCATGTTAAGAATGTTTTTGAATTCCTTTAGGTTTTGAGTGACTTATCTGTTATTTTTCTGCTGCAGATAGACTTTGATTATGCAGTGCTGTTTTTAAAGGTCAGTTACTGATTTATAATTGTAGTGTTAACCTTTCCTGCCTACACGGTCGTTATACACATGTGCACTTAGTTGGTATGTTCAAATATTTGTGTTTTTATTAGTTAATTTAGTATTGGTTGCTGTACTATTTCATCTCTTTAATAGCACACCAAACAACTTTAAATTATGATAGAGCAGTCACCTACCATAACTAATAAAAACCCTAAATTCACAAGTGATTGATTAATGTTGAGTTGATCATGAAGCACGTGCTGAAGCAAATAAATGGTTTAAAGACGTACTTCCAGCTTTGGCAGATTCTCTGTTGTGGCTTCCATTGATGCTAGAAGCTCACTATAAGATTTCAGACTCCATTAGTTATGTGTGTGATAGGGATGGACTCAAAACTGGTCTTCGTCTGTTGAAGTCACAAGAGGTTGGATTAGTTTTACTCAGGCAGGTAAAAAACAACATCATTCAAGCCCATTTACAATGCATATGCTTTTAGGCTTCAGTCTTCTTTAGATACAAGTTTAGCAAGAGTACCGTTCAGTAGTGATGGGATTATCGAAAGATATCTAAGGGCAACATATAAGTGTGGATAAAGCAAAAAAATATCATTTAGAAAGGAAAATAAGTCATCGATTGCTAAAATATGAAGATATCAGGATTTTCAAGGATGATTCATTCACTGTTGGCTTTAGCTTTCCTCTCATTTCTTTGATAAGAATTATGGCTCCGGTTTACTCATTATTTTGCGTTTCATCCCAATACTAAGTAGTTTTTTATAATAGATTTTTTTTGTTGCATTTTAAAATTATTTCTGCTTTTCAGATCGTGTCATTTATAATAGAAAATGTTTTGGTTGCATGCATGATGTTGTTTAGGATGTCGATTTTTGTGGATTTGTATATTGTTGCTTACTTGATTAACTTGATCATTTAGTTTAGTGCCTGACTTTTCGTGGTCTCTTTTTGTTTTCAGTTATGTATGTTTGTTTGCAGACAACATTTGGAAGTGGCTATTTCTAGGTATGTTAGTTTATCTTGCATTGTCATGATCTCCATGTAAATTTATTTTTTAGTCATGTATAAAGTTTATTTATATATAGCACTAAAAGTTTGTTTAGGTTGCATGCATCATGCTGCTTAGGATATTTAAATGAATTAAATGAATTTATAAAGTTCTATTTTTAAAACTGAACGCAAGAGTTGGTAACAACTACTATCTGATGAAAGAAAAAAATTAGTAAAAGAAAAATATTCATCCCATTCAGATTACTTCATTTCTAATCATATTACTTAAATTAACATGTCACACTACTTACCATTAGTAAATTTATGAAGCTGTCGTTTGTGTTTGTACTGTGCAGCAGTGCGGCCATCGATGCTGTTAAGTGCAAGGTAATCCGATAACTTATTATCTCCGACATCGAGTTCAATAAAGAGACCAGGGTAGACAGTCCATTTCTACAAATAAACAACCTGTTGCTTCAGGTACATTGCTTTACCTTAGGCTGCTGTTTGGTAAATGAAGAATTGGGTTGTGTAACGGCTCGAAATGATTACGATGATACAGTAGCAACAATCTTTATCTTATTAGCTTTGTTATTAATTATTATGTTATTGAAGTAGAGATGAAAGTCCACTGCAAGTAATTCTTTTTGCTCGATCGGAGTTTAAGCAATTACATGTTTAAAAACAAGCTCCCCGCCGCAACGCGCGGGGGGTATCCGGCTTGTTATTATTATATTACAAATTATTTACAAAGATTTGTATTATACACAAAGAGAATTTTTGTTTGTTTGGTTTTATTGGTGACTATATGGGGCGTTTGAAAATTTTAAAAAACTACATGGCGGTTTCTTGGACAACCCTAGGTTAAGGGCTATATGGGGGGTTAAGGTTTATTAACGATGCGTTAAAAAGTAAAACGTGGCTTTATGGTGGAGCACAACCCTGGGTTAAGGCTTATATAGGGGTTAAGGTTTTTTAACGCAACGTAAAGCGTGGCTTTATGGTGGAGCACAACCCTGGGTTAAGGTTTTTTAACGCCATCTTAAGATGTAAACGTGGGGTTATGGTGGAGCACAACCCTGGGTTAAGGCCTTAATGGGGCGGTTTGCTTTAAAAAAACTTATAAAACTTGTTATTATTATTATTAAACTATTATTATCAAACTTATTATTATTAGTGGTGGTGGTGATGGTGGTGGTCGTGATGGTGGTGGTCGTGATGGTGGTGGTGGTAGTAGTAGTGGTAGTGGTAGTGGTGATTTGTTTGTTTGGTTATATTAAAAAGTTAAACGAGTTATTAAAAAGTTAATGTTTAAAAAAAACATATACGACTATATAATACTTAATATTATTTTTTAGAAACTTATACGACTATATAATAATTAATCTTTATTTAAAAAAAAAAACTTATACGACTATATGTGCATTTATATTTTGTAAGTAACTAAAAAGTTAAACAGATCTCATAAACTTTTATAAAATAGTTAATCTTTATTTAAAAAAAACATAACTTAGAAAGATAAAAAATTCTAAAACCCAAAATGCCCCTTTAAGGGCTTAACCTGGCAGTTCATACAACTGTCCAATGATTGGTGGCACCGATCCCAAAAACATTCTGTTGCTTTTTAAGCCTTAAAGGCTTCCCCCCCCCCCCTCGGTTAGGGCATAACCCCCCCCCCCCCCCCATTAAGGCATGAACAAATACCCCATTAAGGGCAAACTGCAGGGTTAAGGGCGGTGTCCAGAAAAAAAAGTTGGGTGTCCAAAACATCTCGATTGTTGTTTGTAGAAAGAATTTTATAAAAGTGGGAGTTTGAATGGCAGAGTGTGTTAAAAAAAATGTATGAAAGTTAGTATATATATTGTGTGAAATAGGTTAAAAAAATTAAAAAATAAATAAATAAAAACATATGACCGTTCAACGGTCAAAAAATTGAATGCCAACCTCTCCTCCACGGCGCCATCTACGTAGCGCTCCCCCACCCATTTGACTAACATGGCACCCAGGGGGGGTTAGACGCGTTAGGGGGGGGGCGCCATGTTAGGAATAAAAAGCCCTCATAACGCCCTATTAGAGATAGTCTTATACACATATTAATGATAAAAAAAATATTAGATTTTACAGTGTAATATAAAAGTTATTTTAGCTCTAAAAAGGTTGGAAAAATAATACTTATTGAAAAAAGTCAATAGTTGACATAACGATGGCTTATTAATTTCGATGATTATACGATAAAAGGGTTTTGTATTTGATTCCACATCTTTCTCTCTATCTATATATAGACAGATCGAGATTGAGAGAGAGTTATCGATATATATAACGATCCTATGGTTTGGTCATTTTATAACAACTTTAACAGAAATTTAGTGGATATTAAGTCACCTTTATTAATTAAAACCATAGTGATTAAAAAGGTAAAATTTAATATAGTTTATTCAAACAAATCAAAAAGACTAAAAAATCATATATAAATTATAAAATAAAAATAAAAACAAAATATCTAGCAGCAAGCATGGGTATTGATTCATAATTTCATATATATTATCCTTGTAACGTAAGTATTACTATTTAGGCATGGGAGAACGTAATCGTTTTACAACGGCCCACAACTCCACTTTAGACGACTTGGACTTTTAATATCATAATTGTTAATTTGGTCTTCTTTTGCGTCACCTTTTTAAATTCGATTTGTCAAGATTCTTGAATCACAAACCAAAACAACTTAATTGTCGTTATCTATTTAGAATTTTCATAAACTAATGGCGTGCAGGTGCGTCTGATTTGCGGCATATATGTAGATGCTTCAATCGCGAATATAAAAAGTTAAAAACACACATAAAAGAGGACGTAGGCATGATGTCATAACCGCACACTGCGGTGTATTGAAGTGGAGATGGAGGGCCACGCGGCCTTGTACACGTACGGGAAGGGGGAGTGGAGAGCCGCGGTTTTTTGGCACATACGGTAGTCGAGGGCCGCATTCTTTCCTTTCCTACTTCTTTCTCTCTCTACTGAATTAAATATTAATGAAAAAGTGAAGAGATGTATCAGGTAAAATACGAAAATAGAAATAGAAGATGATATGTTATTGAGTTGAAAAAAATATAGAGAGTTGAAATAATGGGACAGATGTAGTAGGGATAGCCTAAAGACAATGGCTCATAACTTTTTTTTGAATGAAACATTAGGAAGGAGCTAGATTATATTTGAGAAATACAAGAAAGGTTACACCAATTGTTTTAATCTATAACATGTTTCTTACTTTTATATATTTGATCCACTGGAAAGAGATCATCTTAATTTTTTCAAAAATACTCTCGGCTCCTTTTCTTTCATCACAAAAGACTCGTTCATTTCTTCTCTTCCAAATGCTCCATAATGTAGTGAGGATGATGCCATAAAAGGTTTTCCTACCCCAAAATGCTCCACAATGGCTCATAACTACAATATATATATATATATATATATATATATATATATATAGGGAAAAGATAAATTGGAACCCAGCACTTGAGTTGGAGAATCGTTGGAACCCGGTCAAAAACGCGCTAAAAAAAATGTTTTTTTTTCTGAATTTTTTTATGGTGGTTCTTTATGTTATAAACTACCCTTAAATGAAAAAAAAATCAAAAAAACGCCTAGTAGATTTTCAGTTACGAA